>JBBPLT010000041.1:0-116652 GCA_038089955.1 Strobilomyces dryophilus | reverse complement strand
ACGTGGTACGAGACTGGAGGGAGGTGAAACGAGTGGTGCGCGTGTTGCGGCACGCCGCGTCCGAAAAAGGAAATGAAAAGTAGGTAGGGGAAGTACCATAAGTGGACGGACGGTCTGTTCTCCAACAAGAGGTACCTCGACATGTGGCAGAAGCGAAGAGCGAAGAACGTAACCAAGTCGACTGGGGCTGAGGAGTAGATGGGGAGTAAGTGTGCAAGTACTCCTCTGTACTTAAGACTCGTGTAGAATCATTTTGTAACGGGTTGGCGGATCACACCAAAGTAGATAGTTACACGGCATCGTGGCCCTTGATTCCAGATTCAACCACAAGGATTCTATACCGTGTGCGAACCTGTGGCACAAGCGTGTCCTTCTCCGACGATCATTATATCACGAGAAAGTCGAATCGTACACTCATCGAAACCGCAAACTTTGTAAAGTTACGGAGACTACATACACAGAAACGGCTGATGGAAAGAGAAAAATAAAAGACGCGGTGAGAGCGCAAAGAAGGACCGCTTAGTCGACTCTCCTTCTGAATTGGAGCTTGGCATAAAGGTTAGGCAAGATGAAGTCAGCGAAACGCCAGCTGCGTAGGCGGGTCGCGCCGCCCTCGAGCTTGACGTGCGCAAACATGGTCTTCAGCTCGGTAGCAGCAAAGGAGCGGCCGGGACTGTCAGAAAATCTGGCGTTCTGTAGTTCGTAGAAAGAAAGAGGAAACGAGAGTGACGAACCATGCGTGTTTGCCGTGCCCAAACGGCTGATAATCTATCCCGGTCGAGACGAATTGATACTTGGCACTCGTTTCCTGCTCGGGCCTGCATCTCGGCGAATCGGAAGGGTACGAGTGTGTGGGGAAAGAGTCACGCCCTTCATGGCCATGCGGCCAATGCTCACTGATCCGCCAAAACGTCTGCCATGCCATATGTGCAAAGACGCTCACGAGTAAAGATGCCTTCCATGCGTTGACACTCCTTTAGGAAGCTGACGACTTTATTATGCATTCTGCCGACTGCAGCATTCGACCACCTCTCCACGACGATTGCTTCAACTTACTCGAAGAGCGGTTGGACGTACCGAGAATTCGCCGCAAGGTAGAACAATGCATGAGTGATGTTCTAGGTATAATGACACATGTCGGATCGAGCCAAGGCCGCTAAACCTGACTTACCATGCCGATCATCTGGCGCACGTTTGTCAGACTTCCGGAGACAACAACGACAGGACAATCACGCTCACATTAATCAATGGTGGCGAAGTTGACGACGAGCAAGCGAGCCGTCAACGTCCTGACTGTCAGCTGACTGAAGTCTGCCTCTTCGATGAACCACGATATGGGATCGTTCTGACCGAGATGGCAGTGAGCGCGGAAATATCGACAGACAGGCTTTTCTGCAGACCCGTTCCCGTGCTCCTTCCAACGTGCCAGTCGTCCGATTATTTATTGGACCGACGAGCTTCTGACCACGTTTAGTGTCTTGCGGGATGACCGTAAAGATGTCGTGCGATCAAGCTATGGGTTAACATAAGGTTAGCTCCTGTGCAGATGTGTAGTGGAAACGCCTTACGGTCTTAAAAGTTCAGGGAACAGCCCGAGGATGAGTCCAGTCGTCAATGTATTTAAATGAATACCGAATATTGAGGTTAACCCAATCCAGGTTGCAGCCTGAACTATGTAAATAGCAGCTCAGAAGCACGAGGACGAGATGCGCGGAAGGACGTGTACACAGCGGGAGAGGCCCACGAATACTCTATTGGTCGACCTGCAGGCGACTTGCTACATTTCCATGAATGCAGAGGCGATCTTCCACTCTGAGCGTTGCTGAAATTAGGGATGGAATAACAACGTCTAGTAATATGCTCACCTTTGCGCCTGAGGCCCAGTGTGTCTTCGAACGCACTGGTAACTTCGCCTCTTTTCTCTGGATACATCATCGCAATGTTTCGAGCCAACTGCGAGCGAATGGCTGGAAGATGATAAGAATCCGCATTGACCTCGCCTCCAAACGTGTAGCAGGTGTTGAATCGCTGCAGACATCCAGTAGAAAAATAATTCAGCGAGAACTGCAACACTGCTCACATGTGAAAGATAGGTCTCCTCGAGCGCTTTCATTACTTCTTCGAGAAGTTCGCGGTGGTTCAAAATAAGCAGCCAACCATACATATCCGCAACCTTGAACGGTGCGGGCTTGTGCTATGACACGGTATCAGCATTCACGAAAGATGGCGACGAAATAACTGACCTTGTCGGATCCTTCTTGTACGATGCCTGGGCCGCCTGTCAGAAACTTGAACCCAGCTCCAAAGGAGCCAAATAAGCCACCGCATCCAACCGTAGGATATGCGTCAGGCTAGCCATGCAACTCAACCTTCAGCGTTAGTGGGAAAATTATTGTTCTTGTGCTCACGTTGGGGCGCCGGGAAAGTCTTGCGATAAGAACATTTTCCAGCGCGCGCGGAGAACCATGCGAATTGACTCCCCCTCTAGACGGATCTCTGGGGAAGCGGAAACAGAAATTACCGGCGCAGTTCGCGGCAGCTGAAAAGGATGAAGTACCGTTCGGCATTTTGATTAGCGACGAGGAGCCGAAGCAGGGGTTGGTCATCGTCAAGCAACAACAGTGGGAATTCGTCGACGGGAAAAAGGTTAAAGTGCAGGCCACGGATCAGGACACCAAGGTGGAGCGGGGGGAACTCGTCGACTGGATCAAACAGACGCAGACGTACCTCGGCTGATCGAGCGATAGACTCGTTTAGACCTCAATGTAAGACTCGGATGTGCTTGTCATCTTAATTCATATTCGTGAGGCGGGGGAATGTCGATTGCAACATTTCATACCATGCGTGTCGACCGTGTCCAAAGGGCAGATACTCCGTGCTAGTCGAGGTGAACTGATGCTTGCCTCCCTCGTCGTTCTCGCCGCATTGCATCTCAGCGAATCGAAAGCGTTCCAGCATTGCCTGATTTTCGTACAACCTCTCGTCGTGGTGGATATAATCCGTAGTAGTCGCAACGATCGTTCCTCTCGAATGAACGTCCCGTCCGAGAACGTAAAGTCATTCATGTCCATGTGTTGGATGCTCACTGGATGGTCGAGCAGTCGTGTCGTACATATGCACGCGCTGACGAAAGGGAGAAAACTCACGGGCACCCACACCCTCAGAGAAAGCTGTCGATTTTAAGCATCTTGGTCACAGAAATCTTGACCACGCGTCCCTTTCGATGGTGGTGTCGATTTCCTCGCGGAGCGGTTGGACGTACCGAGGATCCACGGCGAGGTAGAAGAGCGCATGCGTGAAGCTCTACCACAAGGCCTGTACATCAGGTAGATCCGGATCGCCATATCGATTGGGACGTACGATGGCACTCGTCTGGCGCGGCTCGATCAGTCGTGCAGTACACATCTACGCCAACGAGGACTGAAACAAAGGCCCTCGACGGAATTCAGCGCGACAAGGCCCGACGTCGCGAGAAACTTGACAAGAAGACGCGACATGATGCTGCGGTGTCAAGTTATGGACGAACTACACAACCCGGAAATGCCGCCTGCGTCGGCGAACACCTTGCTTGACGACTGCAAAAACGGCAGTGAAGTCTACCAGGTTACGACATGTATGTACACGGCGAAATCCGGTGTGTTCTCCCACGCAGTTGCGACACCCCAGAAAACTTGTCAAGCAAAGTGATTTGACAAACACGAACATCAATCCATAAATTAAAAATGCGGTAATCAAATACGCACGAGGGACGTCTGTACCTAACATATTTCCATTACTTGTCCAGTGCATTTCCCCCTACCATACTTTACACAACACAGTTTTCATTGTTATGAAGGCACTATCTATACAATTGGACTATATTCTAAGTCCTCCAGGTGTCTCGTCGTTAAAATTTATGGAGTTGTGAGCTGTGGATGCAACTTTGCATTTGGTGGTGACTATGCATTTGGTGGGCAATTATAGTACAAGAGCTGACGCCTTCCGTCTAGCATTCTGTCGTCCTCATTCAGCGCAACACACCTACGGGATACGTCAGTCGCACTTCAGCTTACCGGTACGTAAACAGACCGACCACTTTCATCGTCCGCGTTCACGTCGAAGCGGGTAGTCCGCAGTTGGACGGGGACGCCAACTCGACATCCACTTCTATAGCTCCCACCTTGGATGCCTTGCCACTCGTCAATTCGTTCTTCGCTTACTCAGGGACAAGCATCGTGAGCCCCCGCGTGGTATCCACGACCAAGATGCTGATCGTCGTTTTTTCATACGTGACGTTGTAACACTTGCCACACGGCTGCGGCGATTTGTCCTCTACTGGGCTGGAGAAGATGTCGACCATTGCGCTGACATATGGGAATTGGGGGAGTGACCCCAGCGTGGTGTGGGTCTTGGTCTTCAGAATGTCTGAACACGTCAGATCATCAAGGGGGAGGGTTCGATTATCATAACGGTTGTTGTAGTCGAGCTTCACTCCCTGCGCGAGAAGGTGAAGACCAGGGACGATGGCGAGAACTGCGACGAGAACGGCGGTAGGATGGTACATCGCCGACTAGGGAAACGGAAGTCCCTGGTTTGTATTCTAGTCAAGCGGATCCATTTTATATCCTTGGCGGTTAACCACTTTACTCGAGAAGCACCATTTGAGGAAGAAGAGGTGTGCGGTCATTTCGGGGGAGATTCAAGGAGATTCTCGGGTTCAGTAGGGCGGTATGGTGACATCTGGTGTTGAAACCGGTTTCCTGTCTTATTTTGATTCTCAACCGTGGCGCAACCACCTGTTGCACGGACGAGTACCAGCCTCCAGGTCAGGAGGTGACGATCCATCTTCAAGTTCTGGGGTGACAAGCGACAATTACCGTATGCGCACACCTTTTTTCCCCTGAGGGCGTTCGGTCAAACCTCGCAGCAATAACATTTACTACCGTTTCTTGCGTTCCAGCCTCAATGATTGCCAACGTCATCTAGAACTCGAAGAGCGCAATATGAGCTGCGATCGCATCATTGTTCTACCCAGATGATTGATTGTGAGGTGCTGCTTTAATTCTAGAGAGCATGATAAAAAGTCTGGTATTAGATTTATCGTCTAGGTCGGAGCTATTTGAGACTTCAAATAGACCAGAGCTCAGTTGCTCTGACCCTGGAGGTTTCTAGATCGTCTGTTAAATGCGACGTGAGAAGCAGGCTGTGGCACGTCACGCAGTGGCGTCTCTAAATGATCCATCAGCGGATCTGCAGACGGAGGCCCTCTGCAGATTCGTTACCGTCTCTAAACACCCCAAAAATGTCACCAACTGAGACTGCCCCGTCTTTCACAACCGTGACGTGCGTGAGGCCATGCAGTGTCAGTCCGCTGTGTCCCGTCAGATGGTGGCAACAAGATGGGGGGTCGGTGGCTCTTGTACTCGTGCTCGTCAAGAGTCATCGACCCCACATTGTCGACTTGAATTCGACCAGGAATGTTCTCCGGGTGCAGACACTCGTTCATTGCTCATTCGGGTTTCTACCACGACGGCTCTAAAATAACACGACCGAGGTCCTTGCGACTTGGAACTTTTCAGAGACGACGACAGCGATTGTTAATTAATACGAGTGTGACGGCGACCGTCAAGCCTTCTCTAAAACATCTTTAAATTCTTACAGGAAGACATCCATTTCCTTCTTTGGGCCAGGGCGCGGTTGTGTAGTAGGTGGCTGAAGAGAAGGTGCAGTAATGTATCCCACGGTGCCGTCTGATCTTCAATTAGTTGCTTCAGTCTGGCGGATATGATTCGAGTGCAGCACTGAACCAGGGTCGCACCACTCCATCTATAAAGGGACGGCCCAAGAAACTCATCTTTGTTCCGAGCGTAATCCTGATTCGAATCAAACCTGGAAAATGAAGGACCTAACAGCTGATTGAACAGCCCGACAAGGGAAGCTGGCCAGAATATGAAAGAAGACGAATAGATAATACCTGGATGTCGATCTAATCAGCGGCCTCTGGCAGGATTATCTCTTTGCACTTCAGACCCAAGGCTCGGAAGAAGTTTGCTAAATACCCGACCAACCTCTCTGAGAACGTCGCACAAATTTTCTTTCAGTTCGGAGGACAACCTAATCACCCCATAGCATAGGCGCTACCAAGTTGACATTGCAACTCGGATCTGCTTACCGCTGACACTGTAGTAAGGATTGTTCGTTTATGTCATGGTCAATATTGAAGTTATGACATGACACCTGGATTGATGTTCTTCGACACTGAGACGAGTCTTTTATCCCGCACCAGACACAGCTTCCGTGTTACGATTTTGCAATGGGCCAATCACTGACCGGACCACTGGGTCTGTAATTCTAGACCCACAACGACAACGCTACCCATACCATCACCAGCGCTCCCGTAGTGCCATCTGTCAGCTGATCCACCCCCAATCAAACCAGCGTCACCTACTTCCACGGTTTTTCCTTTTACACTGGAACTCTGGTGATCAGCTATGCAAGTTCAGCCGACGTGACTTGACGGGTTTGCTGGTTTGCAGGCTCCGAGCACCGAGATCACCTAAAGCAAGTCGCGGAGTTCCCGCCACTTACGCGCCAGTCACAGTGTATAGGCAGGGAGGGCCGCAAGTGATACTCATGGCACCGGTGCCCCCCTTCACGCGCCCTTCAAAGGTTCCAAGTTCACGCTCGACTTATCCGGAGCGGCCAGCTTCATTGGAGAGAAGAAGCCATTTCCGCAATAGCCACCGTCCAGGCAGTTACTTGGATGGTATAACTGCCCGGGAACCTTCTCTTTCGCTGCACGTCTCGCAAGTATGGCGACCCTCGCGTTTGGGACGGTTTGTTTTCGCCGATAAGCCTACTACCTGTGCTACTGGGGCTTGGGCTTGATGGAAAAACTGGTCTCATCCTGGGACCACCGTGCATATAGGGCATCTGGCATACCTTGCCATCAAGCGGAGCAAAGAGATGAAGGAAATTTTAGTACCGGGGAGGCTGACGAATCCGACCGACATTGCTTACAATGCCCCCATTAAACGCTTTCACCTCAAGTACGCCCTTAGCAGACTCATTCCAATAGCAATCAGCATCGTGACTTGCGTCATGTGCGTGCTGGGCTATGACTAGTATAGCTTCTCCATGGTTTCGCTTGGGATGGTTTCGAGTGGTTTGGCTACTTTAGTCGCAGGAAGAGGACGAGTCATGATCAAGAAAGCCGTTCGGAATTGAGTGACGGATCCTCTCCAGAAGTACTGTCGGAGAGGACAGCGTGATGGTGATCAAGGGGAATGAAAGCGGGGTAAACGCCATCACGCGAGTGCGTTTCGAGTTGGAGAGGAAAGGCGGGTTTCTGAATCGTCGGGGTCTCGACCAGAGCTACACCACGGTGAGCATCGTGTGCTTCTTCCTCTTTACCACCCAATTCATAGCTTCTTTTCATCCCTCAAGGGACGCTGTTCAGCCAGATCACGTCCATCGTCTTCCTCAGCGCGTCGGGACGAGGATGATGGCGGTCTTGGTGTGTCTCTTGCTGTTCGACGGCGTCATTGACTCTTGCGTGCAAGAGGGACAAGACCGTCGTCTCTGGTTCTGCACGCATGTCTCCTGCACTTCTCGCGGGGTGTGGAAGAGGTGAACGGACAAGGTCATGAAGCAACTCATGAACGTTGGCGACAATTCGTTATTACGATTGAGGGTGGACGAGAAGGGCGACGGCAGGTTTCTTGCCAAGTCGGAACGCGCGCACGGCGTTCAGATGGTATTTCGAGAACGGGGCGGTGTACTGTACCGGTAGTCGAGCGACTACGGGGTGACCAGGGTCCTCGGCGTCGAGTCAAGTCTTGAACGATTTCGGCGATGATCCCAGCCCGCGCGCTCTGCCGGACTTGCTTTTATCGATCGTCGACCCGTCTCGCGTCCGTCCACCACCGCACACGCGCAATGTCCACCGCAGAATCGCTCGCAGCCGAGATCACGCAGCAGACGACCCTCGTCAACGAGCTCCGACTGCAAAGCTCGGACCCGTCTGCGCTCGACGCCGCCAGAAAGAAGCTCGGCGAGCTCAAGAAGAGCCTCGCAGAGATCGGGAAAGCGGCGGTGGGGTCGGGCGTCGGACCGAGCGACGGCAAAGACGGGAAGAAAAAAGAACGGCTGTTGCTCAAGACCGCCAAGGTGAGCCCCTGCGTTCCGCTCTCTCCCCCGCCGGTGGTCGTCGTGATCGACCTCGTGACGCGTTCTTTTTTTCTAGGGCACGCGAGACTACGGACCAGCCGAGATGTTCTGTCGGGAACACATCGAGCGGATCGTCAAGGACGTGTTCACCTCGTACGGCGGGGGCTGTCTGGACACGCCCGTGTTCGAGCGCAAGGACATGCTGACGGACAAGTACGGCGAGGACTCGAAGCTTATCTTCGATCTCATGGACCAAGGCGGGGAGCAGCTCGCTTTGCGATACGACCACACCGTCCCGCTCGCGCGGCATATTGCCATGTCCGGCGCGACGATACAGGGAAAGATATGGCAGGTGGGCAAGGTATACCGGAGGGACAATCCCGTCATGTCCAAGGGACGGATGAGGGAGTTCATGCAGGCGGTGCGTCGTGTCCGTGATTGCTCAGGGCTGACTGAGTATTGATACATCGTGCTAGGACTTAGACATCGTCGGCGCATGGGACTCGATGATTCCTGATGCGGAGATCGTCAGTTTACTCTGCACGATACTGACGCGCTTGGATGTGGGCGAGTTCACGGTCAAGGTGAGACTATCGATCGAGTGATCCCTATATGCCCCCGTTCAACGTCCTATGCGATAGATCAACCACCGGAAAATATTAGATGGGATTTTTGAGACGTGTGGTGTGCCACAGGAGAAAATACGCCCGATCTCTTCTGCCGTAGACAAACTAGACAAGGTATTCCGAACCCGTAGTTCTGCATTTTCTCATTCAATCCCTGGATCATTAGCTACCTTGGGTGGACGTGAAGAAGGAGATGACAGACGAGAAAGGGCTGAGTGCCGAAGTCGCGGACAAGATCGGAGAGTATGTGAAGCTCAAAGGTAGGTCTTCGTTAGCTGTATCGACCTCATCTGACGAGAAGCCGATAGGAGGACCATCTCTACTAGGCCAGCTTAAATCCGACGAGGTATTAATGTCCAATCCCAGCGCAAAAGACGGCATCCTGGAGATGGAACTCTTGTTCACACTCCTCGAAGCATACAAAGTCCTCAATAAAGTATGTTGAACCTGCCCAGTTTGATCACTCGCCGTCTCATATGTAGACAGATTTCGTTCGACATGTCCCTGGCACGCGGTCTCGATTACTACACTGGAATCATATACGAGGCTACGGTGGCAGCCTCGGCACCTCCCGGTTTCACCCCCAACAATCCTACGTCGACGCCCTCGGAAACGCCCGCCCCTCCGCCTCCAAAAAAGAAGACCAAAAAACCAAAGGCCGAGGAGACGAACGAGGAAGAAGACGTGGATGAGTCCCAAGTAGGCGTCGGTTCCATCGCAGCCGGCGGACGATACGACAACCTCGTGGGCTCCTTCACATCCGCCGCGGCGGGCGACGGCAAAAAGGGCACCATGTGTCCATGCATCGGCGTCAGCATCGGTCTCGATCGGATATTCGCGCTGGTGTGGCCCAAGTGGGTCGACAAGGGCATGCGGAGCAAGGAGACGATGGCGTACGTGATCGCGGTGGGCGACGGACTGCTCGAGGACCGGATTCGGCTCGTTCAGGAGCTCAGGGAGGCGGGCATCAAGGTAAGGCTTTTTCCAGCGCGCGCAGCGAACCACGCAAAACTGACTCCCCTTCTAGACAGATTTCCTGGCGAAGCGGAAACCGAAATTGCCGGCGCAGTTCGCGGCGGCGGAAAAGGACGAAGTACCGTTCGACATTTTGATTGGCGGCGAGGAGCTGAAGCAGGGGTTGGTCATCGTCAAGGAACAAAAGTGGGAATTCGTCGACGGGAAAAAGGTCAAAGTGCAAGCCACGGATCAGGGCACCAAGGTGAAGCGGAAGGAGCTCGCCGACTGGATCAAACAGACGCAGACGTACCTCGGCTGGTCGAGCGGTAGACTTGTTTAGACCTGAATGTAAGACACGGGCGTGCTTGTCATCTTTCGCAACATTTCATGCCATGCATGTCGACCGTGTCCAAAGGGCAGATACTCCCTGCTAGTCAAGGTGAATTGATGCTTGCCTCCCTCGTCGTCCTCGCCGCATTGCATCTCAGCGAATCGAAAGCGTTCCAACATTGCCTGATTTTCGTACAACCTCTCATCGTGGTGGATGTAATCCGTGGCTCTGGTCGCGACGATCGTTCCTCGATGAACGTCCCGCGTCCTTCATGGCTTTGCGTCGAACGCTCACTAGATGGTCGAGCAGTCGTGTCGTATGTACGCGCCGACGAAAAGGAGAAAACTCACGGGCACCCACACCCTCGACGCATTGACACTCAGTGAGAAAGCTTTCGACGATGACGTCGACTTCCTCGCGGAGCGGTTGGACGTACCGAGGATTCGCGACGAGGTAGAAGAGCGCATGCGTGAAGCTCTACCTCAAGGCCTGTGGCACGTCAGGGTAGATCCGGATCGCCGTATCGACTGGGACGTGCGACGGTACTCGTCTGGCGCGACTCGATCAGTCGTGCAGTATACATCTACGCCGAGGAGGACAAAGAAACAAAGGCCCTCGACGGAATTCAGCGCGACAAGGCTCGACGTCGCGAGAAGCTTGACGACGAGAAGACGCGACATGATGCTGCGGTGTCAAGTTATGGACGAACTAACACAATTTACATAACACGAACAGACATTAGCTTCTTACATCATCGATCCATTACAGTAAAAATGTTGATCGAAGAACGGGCCTAAATAGTATCACCAACCTGAGCACGCGAGCGTATCAGGAATCAAAAACGCATCAACCTGAGCGACGGGCTACATAAGAGGTTCCCATGACGCAATGTTGCAAGAGCTGACGCCTTCCGTCTAGCATCCGGTCGTCCTCATTCAGTGCAACACACCTGCGGGATACGTCAATCGTACTTCAGCGTTACCGGCGGCACAGAAACAGACCGCTTTCATCGTCTACGTTCACGTCGAAGCGGGTAGTCCGCAGTTGGACGAGGACACCCGCTCGACATACACAACAGTAGGGCGCGGCTCCTCTGGCTGGATACCCGTCAAACTCTCCTTCGCTTGCTCAGAGACCGCGAACCCCTCCGAGGTTTCCTTCTGGAGGTCCACGATGTAGACGCTGATTGTCGTGCTAATGCGTTTATACGTGATGTTGTAACACGCGCCACACTGCGGCGAGTTCCCATCATCCAGGCCAGGGGCTGTGCCGATGTTAGGGAATTGGGGGAGTGAGCCCAGCGTAGTGCGGCTCCTGGTCTTCAGACTATCTGAACACGCCAGACCATCAAGGGGGAGGGTTGGATCACTATAACGGAGGTCGGAGCTGAGCACCTCAAGTTCCTCCGCGAGCAGGCGAAGACTGCCGGGGACGAAGGCGAGAACGGCGACGAGAACTGCGGTAGGATGGTACATCGCCGACTAGGGAAACGGAGATCCTTGGTTTGTCGAGCGACAATCCGGACCATTATATCCATGGCGGTCAACCACTTTACTCGAGAAGCACCATTTGAGGAAGAAGAGGTGTGCGGTCATTTCGGGGGAGGTTCAAGGAGATTCTCGAGTTCAACAGGGCGGTACGGTGACATCTGGTGTTGAAACCGGTTTCCTGTCTTGTTTTGATTCTCAACCATGGCGCAACCACCTGTTGCACGGACGAGTACCAGCCTCCAGGTCAGGAGGTGACGATCCATCTTCAAGTTCTGGGGTGACAGGCAATGATTACCGTATGCGCACACCTTTCCCCTGAGGGCGTTCGGTCAAACCTCGCAGTAATGACATTTCCTACCGTTTCTCGCGTTCCAGCCTCGATGATTGTCAACGTCGTCTAGAACTCGAAGAGCGCAATATGAGCTGCGATCGCATCGTTGTTCTACCCAGATGATTGATTGCAAGGTGCTACTTTAATTCTAGAGAGCATGATAAAAAGCCTTCTAGTATTAAATTTATCGCCTAGCCTGCCTAATCCTGGACCGGAAATCGGACGACGTCAACGACTCGAGTGAGGTCGGAGCGATTTGAGACTTCAAAGCTTTACTTTTAGCAATCGAGACCAAACAACGCATGTTGATAGACCAGAGCTCAGTTGCTCTGATCCTAGAGGTTGCTAAATCGTCTGTAAAATGTGACATGAGATGCGGTGACACGAAACACCGCTGTACGTCACGTCCACCAATAAATCTGCAGAGGACCTCCCTCGGGAGATTTGTTACCGTCTCCAAACACCCCAACGGAAAAGGATTACTGATTTACAAGAGCCGAAAGTAAAAACGCGAAGGATGGAGAAGCTACTCAGTCCACCCTTCTTCTGAACAGGACTTTCGCATGAGGATCGGGCGCGTTCGCATAACCGAAGCGCCAGCTACGCGGGGGCGGCGCACCGTCCTCTAAGCGGACATCGTATCTCGCAACGACGTGCACCAGTATGGTTTTCATCATGGCGGCGACGTAGAAACGTCCAGGGCTATCAAAGGATCATGAGAGACGGGAAAATGTGGATCGCAACATTCCATACCATGCATGTCTACCGTGCCCAAACGGCAGATACTCCGTGCTGGTCGAGGTGAAACGATACTTGCCTCCCTCGTCGTCCTCGCTGCCTTGCATCTCAGCGAATCGAAACGGTTCGAACACTGTTGGATTTGCGTAGAACCTCTCGTCGTGGTGGATGCAATCCGTGGCGGTCGCGACAATCGTTCCTCTCGGGATGAACGTCCCGTCCGAGAACGTAAAGTCCTTCATGGCCTTGCGTCGAATGCTCACTAGATGGTCGAGCAGTTGTATCGTATGTATGCGCCGACAAAAGGGAGAAACTCACGGGCACCCACACCTTCGATACGTTGACACTCCCTGAGAAAGCTGTCGATTTTGTGCATCTTGGCCACTGAAATCTTGGACCACCCGTCCTTTTCGATGATGGCGTCGACTTCCTCGCGGAGCGGTTGGATGTACTGAGGATTCACGGCGAGGTAGAAGAGCGCATGCGTGAAGCTCTACCACAAGGCCCACACGTCAGGATAGATCCGAATCGCCGCATCGATTGAGACATACGACGGCAGGCGTCTGGCGCACTTCGATCAGTCGTGCCCCCGTGCCCAGAGACTGCGCTCACATGAAGGGAAGCAAAGTTGGTGAACAGCAAGGCACTTGTCAAGCGCTTTACAGTCAGCTGAGGTCCTTTTGCTTCTTCCATGAACCACCACAACAGGTCATTCTAAGTAAGAGAATGATGAAAACCCCCATATCGTAAGAGGAAAATAAACAAACATGCTTTTCTGCCCCATTGTCATCACACTCCTTCAAACGTCTCAGGCGTTCTTCAATCGTCGGACCAAGATACTTTTCAGATAATTTGATGTCTTGAGCGACAGCTGCGAACAAATATATTGCTAAGCTAACCATCAGAGTTTAACTTTTTCCAGGTAAATGGCCAAAAACAACGGACGGCTTAGCAAATTCAGGGAACAGCCCTAGAAAAAAACCCATCTTGATGATATTCTTGGCATTCTGAATGCAGAGACTGATCCAACGTGCGTCACGGCCTGGAACGGCAAGTCTGAATACATGTGGAAGGGATAGGTAAGAAAATAGCATACATAACGGGAGACCAACGAATAGTCTGTTGTTTGCCCTGCAGACGATCTTCTGAACGGCGCCCAATGCAAATACACCCTTCCACTCTAAGCGTTGCTGGGTCAACACACGGCAAATGTAATCAAACCAGGCTGCCTACCACTGCCTTTGCAGTCCAGAACCTCTTCAAACGCGGCAATGATTTCGTCTCTGACGTCGGGATATAACATCCCAAGATCCCGATTCAAATGCGAGCGAATGACCGTGGCATGGTCGCAGGAATCGTCGATCTGATTTTCCATCGTATAACGTATGCTGAATTGCTACTAACGACGTTGAGCGCGCGTCACGTCAGGGGAAAAGAGGGGGGGGATCGCCCACATTGTCAATGGATTCCACGAAAGACAGTTCGTCGTCAGGTGCCCTCCGTAGCTCTTCGATGTGTTCGCGGCGGCTCACTACGACAACCCACCCATATCTATCCGCAATCTTGAACGGCGCCGACTTGTACTGCAGCGACGTGTAAACGTACGTGAGAGGGGAGGCGCGTGGACTTGCCTTCTTGTATCCTTCTCGCACGATGCTTATACCGTCGACGGCCAGGAACTTGAAACCAGCCCACAAGGAGCTGAACCAGCCACTCGAACCGACGGTAGGGATTGCGGCAAGCTGATGAAACGGTCGACCATCAAGGAAGTGACCACGAGGGTGGATGGCGCCTCACCTTAGAAGGCTGGGCTAGCTTGGCGAGAAACACGGCAGCAACGAGATATGCAGCTCCATAGGTGACAAAGGTGCTCACAGGCACGTCTGGCTGTGAAGAGCTCATCGAGGCTGGCTAGGGAGCTTGGACCGCTTGCTGATGAGGTCTTATGTAGAAATGATATTTCCATTGCCTTGATAGCTTGTAAAACGCGGATTTCGCGGACACGCGACGCGCCTAATCGTCCCAAACATGTTTTTGTCGCCACCCGTCAATTCTTATTGTCTAGAACACACTTCTGTCTCCAAGGTTTCGATGGTACCTAGACAAAAGAACCCACCCAACGTTATGGCCACCCAAGCGGAAACACGTCACCTCTCTTGTGATTGTCGCAACTTAAATTCAGTCCGCTTGTTTGACCAAAAACTCCCACGATTACGCGACACGCGTATGTGCACCAGTTCCAAGAAAATCGTACACATCGAAAACGGCGAAATTAATGGTACATACGAGGCCAAGAAACCCACAAGACTGCAAGAAAAGCGTCGAGACCGAAGACATAACCACCGCTTAGTCGACCCTCCGTCTAAATTGGACCTTTGTGAAAGGATTTGGCGAGATGAGATCAGCAAAACGCCAGCTAGTGGCAGGCGGACACCTCGCGCCGTCCTCAAACTTGACGTCGTATGTTATTATGACGTGTGCGAGCATGGTCTTCAGCAGAGTGGCGGCAAAGGAGAGACCGGGGCTATCAACGAATCAAATCTCCAACCGTTCAAAGAAGATGTGAAGGGCGCATCATGCATGTTTACCGTGACCAAACGGTAGGTACTCGATGCCAGTCGGGACAAATTGATGCTTTTCTCCCTCTCCCTCCTTAAATGCATGAGTATTCTCGTGGGACTCCGTAGCACCGTTCCTTTAGGAAGGAGGGCTCCGTCCGAAAGCGTGAAGTCCTTGAAGGCCTTGCGCCCGATGTTCACTGATGGATCAGAGCGGCTGTCTTGCAGAGGAACGTAAAAATACTCACGAGCAAAGATTCCTTCCGTGCGTTGACACTCTCAGGAAGCTGTCGACTCTATGCACCTTCCCTTCGACCACCCTTCCTTCTCAATGACAGCTCCAACTTCCTCACGAAGCGGTTGGGCATACTGGGGATTCGCCGCAAAGTGGAAGACGGAGTGAGTGATGCTCTGCGATGGAACATATGCTCAGTCGTGCTGGAATCGCTATGCTGATGCTGAATCGGACGTACCGCAGCAATCGTCTAGCGCATATCGATCAACCAAGCCTGAATGATAATATGGACTGCACTCACGTGAATCGCAGCAAAGTTGATAACCAACAAGTGCGTGGTTATGGCTTTTACCGTGGGCTGCGGGCAAATTTTGCTTCTTCAATCAACCAAGAGACAATGTCGTTTCGGTGGCACTGAGTACCTTACTTATGGAACAAAAATTCGACTGACAGGTTTTTCGCTCCACTTAATCCCATGTTCTTTCAGGTGCTCCAATCGTTCTTCGATGATTGAACATATATGCTTCAGACCACGTGAGGTGTCAAGAGCGACGGAGATGAAAAAACATGCTACTAGACTGACAACTTATGTGAAATTAGGCCATATGTAGCTAACCAAAGCGCCTTACGGTCTCAGAAATTCCGGGAACAACCCGATTATAAACCCTGTTATGAATGTATTCAGAGTATCGGATGTTGAGATCGATCCAATCCGAGTTGCGGCCTAGAGAGCATGTGTTGAAATGGAGAACGCAGGAAAGATGGGGTTGAGAAACATACAAAGTGGGAGGCTCTGTTAGTTGACCTGCAAGCGACTGTTTGCATGGGATTTAATGTCGATACATTCTTCCATTCTGGGTGTCCCTGAAGTCAGGACGGGCAATGATCTTCCCCGGAAACTACGCACCACTGCCTTTGAAATCTAAGATCTCCTCAAACGCACTGATAATTTCGTCTTTGATTTGGGGATACATCGTACCGATATTTCGAGTCAGCTGCGAACGGATGACCGCAAGATGGTAAGGGGTGGCATGGACCTCATCCCCAAAGGTATAACGAGAGTCGAGTCGCTGCCAGTGTTTTCCATGCTTTATGTACAAACACAAGAAACAAGTCGATTACTCACACTGCTAGCGGCTGCTCCAGAAGGTAGTTCATCTTCGGATGCTTTCCGAATTTCATCTTAGTGTTCGCGGCTGCTCAGAATAACCACTCAGTCGTATATATCCGCAACTTTGAATGGGGCAGACTTGTGCTAGAATACGGCATTAGGCATCTGCGGATGTAGGTAGGACACGGACCTACTCTCTCACAGCCTTCTTGTATAATACCTGCACAAACAGTGAGAATTTTGAGAACACCCACAAGGATCTGAATAAGCCGCTGGATTCAGGGAATGAATGCATCAAGCTAACCGAGCAAAATTCAACGTTACTGCAAGAAGTCACATGCATTCACTCACGCCAGGACGCTTGGAGAGCCTTGTTGCGAGAACAATTGTGGTGACCATCCCCCCAGCCACGTAGGAAAAGATCGGAAATTTCCCCGGTATCTCTGGCAGCGAGCCGCATAGTGGGAAGATTCGCAACGAACTACCTGAGTCCACGACCTACGTCCGAGCTGTCCAAAAAGTCGTGGAAGTAAAATTTCCGAGTGTCCGAGCTGTCCGAACCGTATGAACTAGGCTCGGACTGTTCTTTTTTTCGGAGAGGACATCAGGCAGCGATTCTGGATAAGCGAGAGAAGACTTCATGGTCGTTGGTGCGGGGCTACCCAGCTTCCCCTGCATAGCCAGTCGTACTTGGAAGAGGTGGAAAAGGTGTATTTGATGGTCTATGGTATCGTGAGATAATCTATGGGCAAAGAAACATATCATAGGTTCTTCGCAAATCCATCTTGTTGAATATCGCTAGGATTGCGCCAGACTCCTTCTGAATCTCTCTTACGCACCGTGAAGCAAGCAATTCCAAGATACTCTGTGACCTCGGTAATCACCAACGTACAGAAGCGGGCGTACGCAAGAAATGAAATTGCAAGCGTCAGGTATACAAATATTGCCGTGCGTCTCGGGGTTGACTGGATGATAGGCGGTCTAGAATGGCATAAGCATAATGAAGCACAAACGAAGGGAAGCATACTGGTGGAGCAGGTCGGGTAGATGGGCATCAAGAACTCCCATGGTGCTCCATATCCACATGAAGTTCCACCATGGGAAGGGCGTATTTGTCACGTGGCTCAAAATGATGCGCCCAACGTAATGTGCGGACTGCAAACCCCAAGCGCACATGACTGGAAGAAACAGCGGTGAGTGTATGATATTCAAGTGATAGAACGATGCGGGAAGCAGCCACAGGACATGCAGCGCAGTCGATATAAGGAAAGGCAGGAGGAAAATCAGCGGCTTGAGTGCAGATTTGCCCGTCGCTCGCATCGCTTTGTAAACATTTTCGTAACTTTGAGTATTATCAGTAGTTTTCTATGCATTCAAGTAGCATGATAATACCTGGCTACGATATTGAAAGCAAGGCCAAATGCAGCAAATACCATGAAAGCTTCGTTGAGACCGATATCGGGAAAAATAGCAACGACCTGCGGTATACGGCGGAGGTGCGTGAAAGTGAGGAAACGCTGATCCCAGAACGAAGGTCCTGCGGGGGCATGAGTTGAAGAGAGAAAGAGGAACAGAGCACTCACCGAAAATTCCGGAGATGATGTAGATCAGCACAATCATGAGAATGCCTTCAACGGGCCCAGAGAAAGGCCCGAGATACAGTGTCCCTGTGTGGTATTCCTCCCATGTGGTGAGATAAAAGTTGGCAAGGGTGGCGATCTGGGATGCTACTGTCCACCAAGAACGACCTAGATTAAGCGCTCTGCAGGCAAGGATCGCCTCCAGCTATGCAGTGGCATGAGTATCCGCGCCGGAACTCTAGGCAGCATTGCTTTACCGTGGTGTTCAGAGCATCGCAACCTAGCCTAGGGGATCAGCCCGGAAGGTACGAGACACATTAATGCGCACCATGATCAAACAATTGACCGAGCGGACCAGCCATGCCAGTCCGGCGCGCTTGTTTGCTTCAAGTCCTCGGACGTCAACATATAGTTCGATTAAAGAATTAACACCACACACCCATCCACAGCATCAAATGTCTGGTACATAAAGAGACCAAGTGCCCACCTACGTCTTCAGTGGAGCATATCGAGATACGATCGTACGTAAGAAAACGCACGTGAAATATATCCATTCCGGAGGTCCGCATGGGCCATCTTTTTCAGTATAATAAAGCGGATCGTAAATTAGTAGCGTGACGACGTTAAGGACGACTATAGCGAGCCCAAGTAGAGTTATCTGCTCTGCATATCGGTTTGGCTGATCAAGCTGAAGGACTGAACTGAGCGCGTACTGTGTTTGGCGCTACCGTCCGTGGCCAAAGAGTAATGAACCAACTCCAGTACGGGGCAAGGACGAATCGAGATACAAGAGACCTGCGAAGTAGTCAACGAGCCGTTGGTATATGCTTGGATCACGAACATACTCGTCGACGCTCTTATAGGAATAAAGTTTGAGGTTTTTGAGGGCTCTTTGTGACAGATAAGGCATATCCACGGCTCTACGGCGACAGAAGAAAGAAGACGACCAAGTCGCTGCAAGCTGGTCGCGGTAAACGGCGGTTGCAAAATGACTGCACCACGTCACGGTTGATATCACGTGATTTTCATCGGCTGTCACAACATTCGGTTTCGACTACTTGATGATTTACAATGTTGCATCAATTGCCCGCAGAAATTGCTCTGCATGCCTTATCATACCTTCCGCTATACTCGCTGTATTCCACCTCTCTAGTATCCCGGGACTGGAACGCCTTGATTGCGATTAACGAACCCACCGTGTATAGAAATGCCGCGATACGCCACCGCTTCATCCACGAGGACGGACTCCATGCAGGCCCGATCCCAGATGACTGGAAGGCCTACTGTCCGCACGCTTCTCGTGTCAGTATTGATCGCCACTGATCGAGTCATCCCCAGGCAGGAGGGAATTGCAAATCGAGAGGGGTTGGCGCGGCAAGGCCCCGTCCGACGTTCGCGAATTGACCGCGACTGGAACGGTCGTGCACCGCATCAAAGTCGACTATGACTTTGGTTTTGTTGTCACCACCTGCCAGATAGGTGGCCTATTCGTCTGCGACGTCAAAACTAATCGTGTCTTGTGGGCACTACCTCCCCCGGTCAGCTCCAACACACGGAACTCATGCTCAAACCCAAGAATCTGATGTCATTCACCCACAGAATCATGTTGTTCACTACGCACATTGCGAATACGACCGAGGATACATCGTTTTCAATCGACACGACAACTGCAAGGAAGTCTGGCGGCATGCCTGCGATACAGACGGTAATCAATACTCAGAGACGTCACCTCCAGACAAAAGAATGCTTGATGCTTCTACGCAAGCCGCCACAAAATTTCATTCAGCACGCAGTTCACGAGGCCACTTCAAAGCTTGGGCCCTTCTTCGCATGCCAGAGATCGCGCGTGCGTTCCGTTTTTCGTACCCAACCCTATTGGCTGTGGCATCGAACAACGCATATCTGTGGGATGTTACGAGGTCGCAACTGGTCTCTGTCATCCGGGATATTCAACGACAGCACCACGGCCAGCTGTTAGGCAATATCAATTACGTCGAAATTAGCGACCACTATGTATTCATCTGCGGTGGGCGTGGATTGCGTATTTTTATGAGGGAAGGCGGAGCGTTGCTGTACCAGCTGTCTACGGTGGAACTATCCAGTGCAACGTGGGATGTACTATCCCAAACTGGTCCTTTAGCATCTTCCATTGTACATCCTCAAAAGCTTGTTCACAACTTGCATCCTCCTGGCTCCATCCATGGCGACTTTATGGCATGTATGTGATTTCCCTTTTCCGCTGCGAGATAAAGATTTCATGACAATGTTTGTTTCCAGGTCATATATCTGCATCGGGGAATGACCTTGCTGTCCTCACATCACATGGCAGACTAGTTATACTCCCCGATTTTCAGCGCCTGTTCGCCGGACCAAATGTCGTTTACCATTGGAACATCGCCGTCACTCTCAATTTCCAACCATTTTCAAGCGACGAAGAAATCTCCCACTACTTAGCAGTGGGCGATAGAAATGGAAAATTAGCTGTTGCTACGGTAAAACTGACAATCCGTGCTCCTAGCGCTCTAAATGACCTTCTGTTTCCAGCGCAACGGAATATATATTGTTTCTCTTGACTTCTATTTTAACAGCATGACGACCGACCCCGTGGCGGATCCCGGCGTATCGGTCTACAGACTGGCCAAGTTTGACAATGAACGCTTGCTCTCATCTATTTCTTGCCTGCAGACCACGCATGATGCGATCTACTTTACCTACAAACCATCGCGCCCAATCAACGCGCTTGACCTGGCGCACCAAATCAATATGAATATGAATGCCAATGGTGTCGACAACGCACCTGAAGAAATATTTCCAGTCGTGGATGAGGACGTGGAGGATGGATTTGCGGACGACTGGGAGGACGAGGAGTCTGGAGATGAAGACGAGGGTCCAGCAGGGATGGCTATCGGGGCAGGCGGTCAGTACCTTTCCATGCCCGATGCTATTGCTCATGTGGCCTGTAGATCCCCTGCACGTCATCATTAATAACTGGTTTTTGCCTACGGCCACAAACACGGTGTACAGCGTGAGCTTCTAGTGATTTTGTTCCTTGGGCACCGGGTCAGGTCTGAAAAATAAGATGTGTCGTGTTCATTTCTGGTACATGGTGCATCAAATTGTACATATCAGAAGTCCGTGAATGATCAGGGAATACTGTCGTGGGCACGGTGTAGCGAGACGATACTATGATCCTTGCATCTTTTGGTGACTAGAATCACCGGGTAACTGATTGCGAACACCAAAATACCCTTCAAATGCTGTGCGTGCATCCTCAAGCAACACATCCAATAGCTCCCTGTCTGACGCAGAGAGCGCCCGGTCCTCTCCATCTTCCGTTAAATAGGGCAATGCATGAGAACCTTTGTCGATTTTCATGAGCTGTTCCACGACCTTCGCCTTCCAGCGCTTCCAAACCTCTGTATCATTTGGGATACATCCATTGAGGGTCTGGGTGCGAAGTTCGCGGTTCTTTTCCCCGGATAATTCAACCCGGTGAAAAAGTAGTAGGCAAACGAAAACTGCCATCGTCGTCCTCGTACCGGCACAAAAGCGGCGCATCTCTGGATTTCCAATCGCCTGGAACAGTATGCGTGCCTGGATCTTCTCTTTCTCCAAGGAGGACAGATAAGAATTGTACCCCCACGAGACGCCGAGCGAGACGAGGAACATGGTCTGACCAAAGAGGGTTCCTTGCGGGATGAGGAGTAGCTGGAGGAGGAATTGGACGAGGAGCACAAGGGAGCATATACCGATCTCGTGGTAGTGCTTCTCCATCACCGGTTTCTTCACCTGGCCTTCCTCGGGCCTCTTCTCTTTGCCGTCCGGCTTCCTTCCGTCGTCACCCCGCCCGTGCCCTGCGTCGCCCTCCGCATGTCGCTCGCCCTCGTGGATATTCCCTTCATTTTCGTGCCCTTCGTCTGGTTGTCTATTCTCCTTCTCACCTTTGTTCCCCTCTCCCTGTTTGTTCCCCGCCCCGTTCCGTTTCAAGTCTGTCGTGAGAACGAAATGCCCTTTCGTGATGGCGTTTACATCACGTTCCTCCCCTTTGATCACCACAACCCCATCCTCTCCCATCAATATGCCGTGGCCAGGAGGAACCCCGGGAGCTGGTTCCTTCACCGATTCGATGACGAGTCTTCCATTCCCGATGACGACGCTAGTCCAGCCACTGGAAATGATGCCGATCAAGATCATCGAGAAGCTGAACCAATCGTAGGCCAGTGCACACATGACGCAGGTCAAGACACTGGAAAAGATGGGGATGAGACCGAGGAGGGCCTTCATCAGGGGTAGCCGACCGACAGGGGAATCATATTCGACAGTATTCATGGCCAGGTAGGAAACGTCCGTAGGCGTCGTCACCCGCCTTCGCCCTGTCTGCCCTCGTATCTCTGTCGGTTCAAGCTCTTTGGTCCGTTCCATCACCAGATAGGCAAGATGCCGGGTGCGCATCTTCGTCCCAGACAAGGCCGCGATGTATTCGGGCCCCTTCTTGCCATCGAGGCCGAAGGACACGGCCGGCGAGTCGTTCGGACCCGGAAATAGACCATCCCAGAAGCGTGAGTTTGCCATTCTGCCGAAGCATTTCGCGATCGTGTAACTTCCAGGGGAGTTGAACCACCCGAGCCATCGTCTGCCTTCGTAAAGATGGACGGTGTGCATCGCCGAGATGGCTTCTTCACCCCCAAAAAAGCCAGCCACGCCGGCGGTGTTAAGCGAAAACTTGGAATTAGCGAGAGGGGTACCGAGGGGAGGCATGTCTTGGGGTGGGTCTTGATCACCTCTTGAGCCCCATCAATAAATAACTCCAGCTCCAGGCCCTGATCTCAGTGAGGCAGGCGCGATAGCGCTCACGCGCCAGGAATTATCACGACATGGACGCCCTCCTCAGGCGCTCAAGAAGAGAGCGACATGCGGCGGTCTAAGCGACATACATAGCGCTCAAGTGGGAAGCAATAAACATTTCAGGGTGAAGGGTCCATGATAGGCGCGCGAAAGAAGGCAAGCATCACGTACAACTCCGTATCAATCCCTGGAATTCAGGTCACGCGTTCCTTGGCGGAGTACCATCTCCCCTGTCAGATGATTTGTGTGAGTACGGCAGTTGATGTTCAGATCTTTTTTCTGCTTTGATTAACTCTCAGGTCGACAAATCCAACAAATCCGTCCCAAGGCGAACGAAGCCATGCTCGGAGAAGTGGATCACATTGACCCTTCCCGTTGCGTCCATTCTCTGGAGGCAGTACAAACCCTGCAACAGTCCATTCAGAGAGAGGAACGCTCAAATAACATAGGTATCACAAATAAGACGGAGTGCAAAGAAATTTCCAAGAGTAAGAGATGAGGTGATTAAGACGGTCGAGAACGACCTCAGGCGTGCAAGCCTATTACATAGACGATCAGGAGGGTTCTGTCATAATGTTGCTAGTGCCAGTGAAGTGGAACAATCCAAGCAATACCATTCTTCGACCGTAGAGCCGGCGGGTAATTCACCGCGAACACGATAGTACGCTTTGAACGCTGCGCGAGCGTCTTCAAGCACCGTCATTAAAAGCTTTCCATCAGAGTCTGAAAAGTGCGGGGTCTTCCTTGTCTTCGATTCAGGAGTTGCTTGACGAGTCTCCAAATAAAGGTATCATTTGGGATGAACATGTTGAGGATCCGATGACGTTGTATGTTGACCTCCATGGAAGAGCAGCAGACAAACGAAAACTGCCATCACGAAAGCATCGTATCTGCGGGTGTCCGAGGGTCTGGAAGAGTATCTGTGCTCGTAACTTCTCCTCTATGACGCGCGGAGTGAAATCAGGAACATGAACATAATCTGGCCAAAGAGAGAACGTTGTGAGACGAAGAGAGGCTGAAGGATGGCGCATACACCTATTTCAAGGTATTTACGCCCGCAGCCTTTGTTCCTGACCGCCCTTTACTCCTTTCATCGCCTTGTTCCTTGCCCTCGTCCCTTCCCGTATTTCCTCTAGTTCGTCCAGTATAGAACTTTTTCTCGAAATCGAAAGGCGCTTTCGTGATGACCTTTACTTGCATCTCGCACTTTTCCTTTGATCACCGTCACCTTCGTGGTTCTTTTATATACGCGATGACGAGTTTCGCTCTGCCAACGATGAGGCTAGTCGTGCCTCCGACGACAATACCGACGAAGATTATCAAGAAGCTGAACCAGTCATAGACCAGCCCACATATGATGCTGCTGACGATGGCTGGGAGAGGGGTACCGTAGATGACGTGGGGTATGGCCAAGTATGTAACGTGGAAAGGTTTCGTCACCCTCCCTTGTATCTTGTCCGATTCCACTTCCTCGCACCGTCCTATCGTCAGGTGGGCAGGATGGCCCGTAGACGGACAAGGCCGCGACATACCACGGCAGGGGATCGGTTCGAGTTCGCCGTTCTACCTAGATATTTTGCCATGTGATAACTTCCTGGCTTGTTGTACCAGCCAAACCACCGTCTGCCTTCACAAAGGTGTATGATGCCTATGCCACTCCGCCAACAAGGTGGACAACAATGAGAGATGGCAACAATTGACTCCCGCTGGACTCCTTTATCGAGCTGATTGACACAACACGTGTCACTCTATGGTCGAGAGGACTTCTCCACCCCGAAAAACCCTGCCACGCCGGCCGAATTGAGATTGAACTTAAAATGGGCAAAATGCGCGCTTACCAAACGGAGGCATTCTTTATCCATCGTCCAGTCCACTTCGAATACAGAGGCAGAGACCTGTTGGAAGCACGGAGGGAGGTGTGCACAAGGCCGCTCGCACGTGTCGCAACATGATTGTTACAGTGGTTCTATTCAATGCATTGCTTTGGCACGTCAATACAGCTAACTAGACGTAGTGAGACCAGTTGGTGGCAAGCCGCTTTGTGAATTTCTTCGATTAACGCGACTTAATTCACTCGATAAAGTTTTCAAATCCGTCCCACTGCTGCTACGCACGATCCGACGTGCTCAACTGTCCTCAAGGACCTCGTCTAATCAAGGAGCGATTACCGTCTTCACGAAGCGTGTGCGACCGCGGAGTCTGACGCGTTAGAAGCATAGTGACGACAAGGGGAGTCGTCCGTCACTCCCGCGTCCAATGTCACCTCTTGCCGTGTCTATGCACATCCATTGCTCCCGCTACATGTATTCAAGCGCCGACCACCCATCCCACGCGTCTGCCGTGTCTTCGGAACACACCCGCCCGTCGCTTCTCTTTTTTATTCGATTCTCGTCCATTCTCGCATGCTAGCTGCAGGTTTCTCAGCGTGATATTGATCAAGGATGCATCTGCACATTTAACAGAGAACATACTGCACCCTGCTCTCAGGCCCTGGCACAGCTAGGTTTCAGATTCAGTTCGTGTCTATGCCACCTCGTCCAGCGCCGCACACTCACTGCCAGCAGGTTCATTTTCACAACGTTCTCATTAAGATTCATCCAAGATGAAACTTCAGAGCAAGGAACAAAGGTGCGAGGCAAGTAATGTTACTAGCAGTTGAACGGAACACGGTTCAGTCCACTAGGTCACTCAGCGCCAGACTCACACGGACCAGGTCCAACAAGTCCTACCTAGTAGTACCGTCAACCTCTGTGGCTGGAATCAACGGGTATATGGCGACGAATGCGATAATACTCTTCGAACGCCGCACGGGCGTCTTCGAGCAGCGTCTTCAAGAGCCCCTTCTCGTCGTTTTCCGCCAAGTAGGACAAGGACTCCTCGCTGTCGGCGTCAACAACTATGAGCTGCTCGACGACCTTCTCCCTCCACCTCCGCCAAATGTCTGTGTCGTTGGAGAGACACTCATTGAGAATTGCGATACGACGCTTGCGATCCTCGTCTGCAGATGAGCGTTCCACGCCGTGGAAAAGGAGCAGACAAACGAAAACTGCCATCGTCGTCCTCGTCCCCGCGCGAAACGGGAGCATCTCTGGGTTCCCGAGCTTCTTGAAGAGTATTTCTGCCTGGATCTTCTCCTTCTCCAAGGAGGATAGGTATGAGTTATACCCCCACGATACACCGAGCGAGGACAGGAACATGATTTGACCGAAAAGGCTCCCTTGCGGGATGAGGAGAAGCTGGAGGAGGAATTGGACGAGGAGCACAAGAGAGCATACACCGATCTCGTGGTATTTGCGTTCGCCACCCTCTTCTTTCCCGTCGATACGTCCTTTGGAGTCCGTATCGAGGATGAAATGCCCTTTTGTGATGGCGTTCACGTCCCGCTCGTTCCCTTTTACCACCACCACCACTTCTTCTTTCATCAGTATCCCATGACCTGGCGGAGACCCAGAAGCTGGATCCACGAAGTTGATGTCGAGCCTTCCTTTGCCGATGGCCCAGCTGGCGTAGCCACTGGAAATGATACCGAAGAGGATCATGGAGAAGCTGAACCAATCGTAGACTAACGCGCACATGACGCAGGTCGCTACGCTGACGGTGATGGGAATGAGACCAAGCAGGGCCTTCTTCATGGGCAATAGTTCCACGGGGGAGTCATAGTCAACGTGCTTCATGGGCAGATAGACAACGTTGTACGACTTCGTCACCCTCCTCTTTATCTTCTGGGCCTTCTCCTCCAGGTCCTTGCTTCGCTCCATCGTCAAGTAAGCCAGATGCCCCGTCTGCATCGCCGTTCCGGACAAGGCTGCCACGTAACGAGGTCCCTTCTCGCCATCGAGGCCGAACGAAATGGCCGGTGGATCATTTGGGCCAGGGAATAACCCATCCCAGAACCGTGACTTGGCCATTGCACCGAAGCGCTTCGCGACCGTGTAACTTCCTGGGGAGTTGAACCACCCAAGCCACCGCCTGTGCTTGTAAAGGTGAACGGTGGCCATGGCCGAGATGGCTTCGTCACCCCCGAAAAAGCCAGCCACGCCACTGGAGTCAAGACTAAACTCTGAGGAAGGCTCAAAGAGCGTACTGGGGGGGTTGAGAGGAGGCATTCTCTGGAATGGATCGTCTCGCCTCCGTCTGCGCCATCAAGAAATACCCTGGCTTTAGAAGGCCAGACCGACTTACTTGACCACGAGGCATCCAGCCAACATCAGCTGCTGCGTGTCGCTTCGAAACCATCCGGCAGTGTCCCCACCCCAATTCCCATAGGTAGCCAGGGTTCTTTCTGCAACGTTCGTATGGACGTACGAGCGCCGAGCATTATTAGCCACGACACAGGGTCATTTGTAGAAGGGATGTGAAAATCGGCTCTGTTCGTTCACTCAACGTTTCGAAACACGAGTGTTCCTTTCGATCATGGTTCACATTTCCCGGAGTGATAGGTATATGTGGTTCCATACAGTTTTTCAGCGTGTTAACGTCCGTCCAACGGGACCGCGCGAAGTGTATCGGAGCAAAGAAGCTTCAGGCACATTGTCGCATGCCCAATTCATCTACCAAAGTGCCCGAAACAAGTTGTAAAGTTGTCGTGAAGTATTGGAAAGAGTGGATGGACGGACAAGTGCTTTCGCGCCCCTAATTCTAGATAACCGGGCACTCCAGGAGCCGGGGTAGCAGGCAAGCGGACGCACGAGCAGTTTCGCGTGAATTCTCATTGATGGTGCAAGCTGGTCAACCTCTGCACTTGAGTAAAATCATGAATATTCCTAACACAATCTGAACCGAAAACATGGTTGTGCACATAAGCCTAGACTTGGAAGATAGTTGAATCCTGTGGTTTAGTGATATGAAGGAATGCCCCAGAATGTTCCACCGGAGATATAAATATTCAAAATCCACACAATTCTCGAAGGCTCTATGTGGTAAAGTTTTGCCGAAAACCTGAGGGTGGGGCTGTGCGGTATCCCCCGGACACCACGCTAGAGGTGAATATATAAGGAACTGGTAATACCTAGACTCGCTCACGTTCAAATCAATATGTCCAAACGTTCCCAGCGCCTCACAGAATCCCCAAATTGCAACATCCGTGATGACCGTCAGAACACTGGCAATCATCATCAGCAGCAGCAGTGTCGCCAATGTGGTAAACTCTTTGAGAGCGAGGGCAAGCTGAGAAAGCACTGCAAAACTGCGCATCATTACTGCGAGCGTTGCGACGTTTTCTTCCCGGGTTGGAAATCTCGCAGACAGCACCTCTTGGACTCGTCCAACCACTACTTTTGTCGCGACTGCAGACGCGATTTTGGCACCAGGCGTGCCCGCCATCAACACTACATCTATAATCCTAGACACCACTATTGCTGCAAATGCGATACCCACTTTAAAGACGACGATGAGTTGACAGGGCATATGTGCTCCAGCGACCTTTACTGCGCCCCATGTAACCAGTACTTCGATTCTGTTGTTGCCCTGCGACAGCACAGCCGTCAATCACATCTCTATTGCGCAGACTGCCGGCGTTTCTTCACGTCCGAGAATCACATACGCGAGGTGAGTAACATATCCATGGTATATTTTCCTCACGTCCGATATCAGACTAATGTTTTTTTAATGCAGCACATGAATTCACATGTACATCAACCGAAGAACGTAGCCTGTGTGTTCCAACCCCTTGGTTGCACACAGTACTTTGTTAGCAGGTCTGCCATGATATCACACCTCGAATATGGATCGGTGTGTGTATCCGGTGTCGATCGCGACACAATCAGACTGTGGCTACACCTCAGGGATGAGCGCCATGTGTTTACCGTCCCACCCCGACTCTTTACTGAGGACGACGACGAGGATCTAAGGTCCTCCGCCACCGAGGAGGCATGGAACGGTTCTGCGTACGAGTGTGCGCTCTGCTCTACCACTTTCAGGACACTTGACGCTCTCAACCGCCACCTTGCGAGTCCAAGACATCAAGGTAAAATATACCGCTGTCCTCTCTCAATCTGTCCCAAGACGTTTAATACGCTCGGTGGCGTATACCGACACGTCGAGAGCGAGAGCTGCGGTGCATCAAAGATCAGAGCGATCCGCGAGGGTATGAATCAGTTGTTGAGTGACATGCGCAGCTTGAGAGACTGAGGTGGGGAGAACTGGTTCCTCTCTGCCGACTGCAAATCAAGGTCAATCATGATTATGTCGTGAACGCTCCGCAACTGACAGTTTCTTACAAGGACTAAATCCCAAGTTTCTTGGTGGTGTTCTCAACCGCAATAGCGTTGGCCTGGTCAACCAACCATATGCTCTCCCTCCTTTCGTTTCCCTCGTTTCATGTTCATACCTTGTGCCTTCTTACTATCTCGTTTATCTTTATGCGTTCCGCTCTCACACAGTCACACCATCTTATTATGTATGTTCCTTCTCGCAACCATGATGTCTTGCATCACTTCGCAGAAATCCATTTGACCGACCTTGGTTGATACCGTGTACTACTAGTAGCTAGCCTACCATAGGTCTGAGTTATTGTTACAATATATGACTGATGGCTCATCTGAGTCACTGGTCTGATAGAAAAGAGAGTGAGCGTGAGTCTATTGCCTATAACCAGGCGACGGTAGATGTCGGTTGATCAACTGAACCCTATGTTATCTTAGGCCGACTGGGACGCTAACGAGTCACGCTCGCGTCGTTCTCATTTCGGTAGTGTTCCATCGTCAGGCAAGCCAGATTCACCATTGGCGTGTCCTTTCCAGAGCCTTCTGGAGGATACTACGATCGGGCGACGTGTTCCCGCCATTCCGAAATAGTATGAGTTTCCAGACTTGCGAACTTCCTGTGGGGTGCACGACATCATTCCTTGGTCGGGAGGGTTTTTGCAAAAGCTGGCTGCACTTAGAATAGATCCAAATTAGAACGGGCGACGAATTCGTCACCATATCGCCTTTCAGTCGCCTAAAGCACGTCCGCTTTCACGCCGATGCGGACGTTATTGCAAGTATCCCACCAAGAGCTCGAGATTTTAGCCATATCAGACACATCAGGTGAAAAAGCAAGTAGATGCAGGCACGAGGAACGAATGAGACTGATGCGAGCCGGCGACGTCCAACTTTCAGAATCCAAGTTGCTCCATGAAACTCTGCCAACCCGCGTCCAAAGCAACGCCTTCGGCCGAATAAGCACCGCTGGGTGGATAGAGCGGCTGCGACTGAGCCACGTAGAACATGTTCAAGCGCTCCTGTCCCTGACTAGCCTCCGTCTCGGCGAACTGGCTTAACTGCGTGTCCACCATCGACTGAGAGAACTGTTCTGGAGGCGCGTAGTCTGGCGCGCCCGCCGCAGTGATCGACGCTTGGAACCCCTTGAAGACTTGCATGTCTTCCATGATCCGGGGGTGGATGTCAACCGGAGAGGAATCGATCGAAGAACTAGAAGAACCGGCGGGATAGGCGACGATGGACGGCGTCCTCGAGGGTGTAGGTGGGTCAGGAGAGGACGCTGCAGAGGTACAGCCGCAAGGCGATGCCCCGTCATGGGTCTTCGAAATGATGCTCGTCGAACCGCCTCCGACCCTATCTAGCTCTGCACGAGACAAGATGCACTCCGAGCGAGGATGGTGGATATTCGTGTGGGCTCTGCGCCATACCTTCTCGATATGATCCTAAGCATGATCTTAGTCCTCAATTCTACAATACATCGATAAAAGGAACGTGCCATAAGGTGGCTGGCATTACTGGTGGTCGGGGACGTCTTCTTGAACACCTCGTATACAACGTTGATCTCGTGCAACGATGAAGCAGCCATGTTAGAAGTGGGTGCCTTAGTCACGATCATGCACATTACGATCTAGAGGAAGAACGATTAGACATTGTTTGCATCAAAATGTTTCGCTCGCGTACAGCAGCTGATAGTGCTTGGGACCAAAATATTGGTACCCGCGCTGCAAGGTCTGGAATACGATTGATCCCGGATACGTGGCTTATGATCAGTCGCCAACTAGATCGATACATGGCCATGACAGAGGGTCCATATTTATGTTTCAGTGGATCACTGGGACTATCTTGTAACGCCTGTGAGAAATAACGTCTGTGGAGATTAAGAAGCACTATGAGAATGGAATAAGTATATGGACGGAGGAGATGGTATGTGAAGTTGCCCACCGGACTCCTTCATTGTGAGAACGAGAAGCTGCTGCATTATAACTTTGGGTCCAGGTTCAGTAGTATATATGCACTGAAGTTGAAGATACGAGGGAATCGGAAAATCACGAATTTTGCGATCAAGTTCCAGGATCGCGTTGTACGTCGGAACTTTTGCGCCAAAGGCAGCGGCCAATACCTCGTGCCACAGCATCGAGAACCTCCAGGACCAAGAATGCCCTGTCGACAATTCATTTCGCTCAACCAACACATAAGACTTGAACCATGCTTACAGCCCATCTCTAGCCTTCCGCCATCGTTCTTCAGTTGGAATTCATCGTCGGGGTATGGTGCATCTATCCAGTCTACCGAAACATTTGGAGGTCGTCCGGCATAAAAGCTCTGAGATTCAGCATGAGTATATGTCAGATAGAAAGCTCGTACGCATACCAGCATTGTATCCATCAGAAACATTTGCCAGAAAATGGTGTTCCTCTTCTGGGCAACATCTTTTTCGAGTCGAAAGCGCGCACTATGGAGATCTTTCTATGCATGAGAGGACGTGGTTGAGATGAATTGTATGGCAACGTACGGAGTCCCATCTGCACGCGAATGAGCACGCATTGGATGTAAGCTAAGAGGCACTCACTCGGTAAGTAAGTTTGACCCCTAGACCAGCGAGGGTGTAGGCCCAACTAGGGTCTAACTGCAAGTTACTTAGGTCAAGCCATTGGATATTATTTGTCTGTCCGACTAGGGTTGTAATCATATGGCCACTATTGTTCGAGACTCGACATACCAGGACAAAGACGGCCTGTAAGGTGGTAGTCGCGCATGGTGAAGTAAATTCCAGCGCTGCGCGAGATAATATGTAGTACTCGTGAGCTTCGATGTTGTACGCAGGTCGTCCGAGATCAAACAACGAGGCAAGGGCAAAAATGCTGAAAAGAAGCGACAGAGCGTGAGGGTCTGGAATTGATTCGTAAGACCTTCCAAGAAGAGTGAGTTCTTGATTCAACGACGAAGAACAAGCTACCCACTCTGCGCGATAGACACTTCCTGTTATCTCTTGGAGTAGCTCGTGACGCGAAAGTGGAGTCCATCTGACACAGTCATCAACTCCACTCATCGAAAAGAAATACGAATAGCGAACAGTGTATCCCCCCATTCTAAATATATCTCACACAATCGCATGGCTTCCAACAGCGGTGGGCGGTAGCTCATGACAAGTTGCCGCAGCTCATTGTCAGCTGGAGTAACGTCATGTTCGAGCATTGAGGCATTTATGACACGTGCGGGGAGACGCGAATTCTTCACTAATGTTGTCCATGTTGGTGCTTTGTGGAGAGGACACTAAATAGTGACATGTAAGATACCGTAAAAAAATGGAAGGATCAGAATTACCCCGACGAGATACTGCGATGATCAAGAAGTGTGGTCACAATCCGAGGTTTTGTACGTTGTGAGGCGCACCTCAGATCTTGCTGTGCTACTCATGAAGCTGGTTTCGCCGCGCTCGCCGATAGTAAGTGTTCCTGGCGAATGTATCAGATGCCATGCCATAAAATGTTGATTTGGGATACCGAATGCATCGATGACAGAATCATTTTCGTGCTGCCTCGGGTGTGTCCCGTTCATCGTTTGAGGAGGGGGAATGTCACTACTACTACTACCCCTTAGGAAATCGTGTAGCTCGGCAGGTTTTTTAGCAAGAGCCGCCTCAAGCTCGCGAATACGCGCAGCCATCGATTCAATCTTGCTGTGCAATTCAGTGGTGCTGGAGAGTACGAGTCTGACGACGTTCTGTTACTATGTGATGTTCAAGAACGGGAGAGGCAGACTCCCTACCTATTTCCTTTCCCCGTTGTCAAGGATCCTTGAATGAGATTTGAGTTGTGATCCGGAATTCAAAGATCGTCCCAGTTACCAGTGGGACATATGCTACCACAGCCACGTTTAGAGCAGTTCTCGCAAGGGATCTGGAGCATGCCTGAGTCTGCATCAACCTTGATGCATTCCAGGAAAACGAACCTGGCGGTCACAGCGAAGCTTGAGGCTGTTACGAGATAGCAAACGTATAAAGCCATATGATCGATCGTGGAGTCGGGAAGGTGGCCCACCGTCTGCATTCAGCACAAGATGTCGGCACCCGCCCAGGTTTCTTTCGTTCTCTCTGCACGGGGGGTTCCATGGGTTCCATGAAGGATGTTGAATGATTGAAACGTTGGCGGGCAACGGCCCTACTAATATGGCAAAAGACCGACTACAGCATTGTCTCTGCTGACACAGCCACAACGCTCAACTTTTGTAACGCACTTTTAGAACACGAAACTGAAACATCACATGTCTCTACGGTCTTGAAGAATTATGAGAGATAGCAGCCATGTATACACCCTAAATGAAAACAAAAAAAAAATTGAGTAGTTGCAATGCTACTTGGTTACTTCATGATCGAACGAAAGATAGCAAGATGTCAATCTGCACTGGCCTTATGAACCCCAGGTCCGAGCAACATCTACCAAGTAGAGTATATCACGTTATCGATTTGACAGCTCTTTCGCAGGTCGTTTGAATGTGTTAGCTGACTCTGGCGAGGTCCTAACCAAATCGAGCTCCTTAAAAGTTCACAAAAAGCTCGCTTAGGCGGTCCCAGATTGTTGATGAATGCTGATTAATTGTCGAAGTGAGATCGTCCGTCCATCGAGTATTACGGGACCAAGTGCATCTACGGAACAGCTCGCAATAGCCGAGGTAAAAATGCAGATAAAATGCCGTATAAAAGTGCTTTGTCCAATCACAGTCCTCGTTGAGCCTCGCGTAGCCCTCAAGAATATAACGTGATATACTCTTTGCAGATGCTGGTAGAACGAAATATCGACGTACTACGCGTGGAGGTAGACGCCTGTCTTGAGTCAGCTGTTCGCGCTTTGAAACATTATGTAAACTCCCGCCGCTTGAAGTGCAGTCAAAGACCGGAAGCTTGCTCCGTCCCACACGAGAATCGTTAAAAATCAGAAAAAATGGGCAGCATGTAGGCTAATGTATCCTAATCTATGTATCGAAAGCCGAGAAGCGCGGACGGAAAGATGATCGTTTCGCACCTCCTATGAAATGACTGGGCGCAAGAGTATTTATTTATTCCGGCAGCTCTAAGTTCAGACAGCGGAATCGCTTGGCACGCGACACCATTAGAGAGTCCGAGTCAACGCGTTACCCAGAGTCGGGATTCAGTCACTGACAACTTTCGGGTCCAGTCTGTGTCGCTTCAAGACTCACAGCGTGACGGCCCTCTGGGCCCAGCGACTCGCTGGTCAACGAGCAACAAGTCATTGATGAGTGGAAGGCCGAGCGCTTCCGGCACAGGGTTTGTGGGAACGAGCTAAGAAGCATTCAATGGAGCGTTATTCGGGTCCAACGATACGGTAACGGGTCTCGGCTACTTCAGCTCCCGTGGATATTTAAACAGGAGTCCTAACCAACAGGGCGCTAGGAGCGGGTTGACCAGTTTCCTCCCCGTCTGACCGCTTCCCTACATCTACCTCTACGATGGCGGAACCCACTTCTTCTTTTCCCCCCAACGGCAAGCCAATGATTCCTCCCTTGAATCTTCAGCCCATGGCCACATCGCCACCGGGACCGTTGTCTCCTACGGACGATGTGATCCCACCAGTTCATACTCATCGTACATTGGTCCTCTGTTTTGATGGCACTGGCGACCAGTTCGATGCAGACGTAAGTCCTGCCCAGCACCTATCTACAGCTAAACTGTCTTCTGATATCGCCATTACAGAACTCTAACATCGTCCAATTTTTCTCCATGTTGAGCAAGGACGATCCGGCTCAGCAGATGGTCTACTACCAGGTCGATCGTTTGATGTTCGTATGATTCAAAGTGTATTTAACCAGGTGGTTGCAGGCTGGTATAGGAACGTACACTATTCCACAGATAGCGACGCCGCTGATGGCCAAGGTGTCGAAGACCATCGATATGATGGTTGGAAATCACCTGGACGCACACGTGATGGGTACGCTGACATATCTTCCTCAACATCTCCCACGATTATATAACTCTTTTCAGGTGGATATGAGTTCTTGATGCAAAACTGTACATCGAACCCCCTTACTTGGCCTTCACTTACTGAAACGGGCGATTTGGTTTACATTAGATGCTGCCGGTGACAAGATTTGTCTCTTCGGGTTCTCGAGAGGTGCTTATACGGCGCGTGCCTTGGCTGGCATGTCAGTTTCGGCGTTTCGGCGATCTTCACTTGCTAATTATCTCGTAGGGTTCATAAAGTAGGCCTGCTGCCAATATGCAATCATCAGCAAGTGCCGTTTGCGTATAAGATGTACTCTCAGGACGACGACCTTGGATGGCGTCAGAGTACGGCTTTCAAGAAGGCATTCTCCATCAACGTCGACATCGAATTTGTTGGTGTTTGGTAAGTCCGGGTTCTTTGAATATTGTCACGGTCTGAATCAGAATGTTTCAGGGACACGGTTGATTCGGTTGGGGTGATTCCTCGCAGGTTACCGTTCACAAAAGCCAACAATGCCATTCGGTACTTCAGACACGCTGTGGCACTGGATGAGCATCGAGTGTCTGTTTTTCTTGTATTCTCTGCCGTTATACGACGACTGATATTGTTATACAGCCGATTCAGACCCAACTTTTACAACCGGTCGACGGAGGAGGACTGCAAACGCGGCGTCAAGCGTGGTGAGATGCCTCGTAGCGTCAAGAAAACTCGTGTTCCCTCTATGCCGAAAGTCATCAAGCAAGTTAGCAATGGCCTTCGTCACCACGAGTCATCTTTGCCGGAACTCGAACTACAGTATTCCGACCCAATCATCAAAACTAACTTTGAAGAGGTGTGGTTTGCTGGTGTCCATACTGGTATGTGCGGCGTTCCATACGAAAACCGTGGGCAGTAATACTTAGCATTACGTAGACGTCGGTGGTGGATCTGTTACAAACGACACGCGCAATTGCCTGGCGCGCATCCCGTTACGCTGGATGATTAGACAGTGCTTCCTCGCTAACACAGGAATCATGTTCCACCGGTCTATGTTCAAGCAGATCGGTATGGACGAGAATACGTTGTATCCGCAAGTCCTTGATCGTCCTCCGGCCATCTATCAAACACTTCATCATTCGCCTCCGGGTTCACCAGACTCCTCAAAAGCTTATTCTGTTCCCGCGCCCCAGGTCGTTCAGAACGATCCGACGACAGCGACCTACAGTGACAGCAGTTCGTTCCTAAGTGAGGAGCATGAAGATTTGGCGGACGCCCTCTGCCCCATGTTTGATCAACTCGCCCTTCGCCCGTTCTGGTGGATCCTTGAGGTTCTCCCGCAAAGGTTGCGTTATCAGAGGGACGAAGACGCTCGCTGGGACCAAGAATTCGTGTAAGTCCCACATCCCGTGTCGCGTGAGCGATCTACTGATTTTGGTGTAGCGTCAACATGGGCAGGGGAAGGCATATCCCCATGCAGGCAGTGGAAGGCGTCAAGATCAAGTTGCACCGGTCGGTCAAGATTCGGATGGAAGCCGACGGATTGAAAGGGGGAAAATATTGGCCCAAGGCGAAACTCAAGGTAGAGCCTGAGTGGGTGTCCTAGGTTCGATTGGTATCTTGAAAGCTACTATCCACCATGGCCCGCCTATGCTTGCTCTTGCCTTCATTCCTGTAACATTTACTTCTGCATTTGTTTACTTGGAAGCGTGCCTTCTTGCATTGTTTATAACCCGTTCAATAATTTACGATTTCATGTGATGACCACACTCCTGATAATTATGCCAGTTATTGCATTTGGACTACGGATGACGAGGTTGCCTGTTGTTGCCTCAGGACAAGATGGTTTACGGTGAGCGCACTCGATTATCAATACATTGGGGCCATAGCATCGAAATCGTACCAGGAGCCCGTAGCAAGGTGCAACCAAACATCTCGGAATGATACTTCTCTGCGAAATGTATTCTCGCCGCTGAGAGTGGCGCACAGCTATAAGATTGTTCACTTACGTACGCAGACGGACATCTCGTTTCTGGACGGCGTTTTGAACCGGGATACATATGTATGTACAAAACTTTTGGGAAAACAATTTCCGACGACCAGGTTACATAGGGGTCCAAGTGGAACGTGAGGCGCTCATGAGGTCAGGTTGTGAACAACCCGTTCGCGATGGCACGATTTTTGGCAATGGGATCGATGCCATGATGCACCCTGATGTCGATGGCTACTCGCGCCCGGAGTGTCTGGACACACACGAAGCGATGATCCACATGAGCTTGGTCTATCGGAGTCCAGGCCATCGTAGCGTCATGTGTGCAAGTGGAAGGACTGAACTCGGGAGAGGCGAACTTGTACGACCCATGCAGTCGCACTGGCTGACCACAGTTTGCGCTCCCGTAGAGAGGAATGAGGATCTGAGATCATCTCGCCATACACGTCAATCATTGTGGGAAATTGGAGAGCTGCATCCACTTTGACAACCAGTTTGATGTCGGCTCTCAGTGATGCCGTGAAGAGACGGACTTTGAAGCGAGCGGCGGCGCTCCTTGCAACACCGGGGATAGTGTTGCCGCGGAAGTGAAGTAACTTTGAAGTAAATGAAGTACAGTTCGTGAAGGTGACACTTTTCACACACTTCCTTGCAACCAAATTGAGGGAAGCGAGTTCGTTCCAGTTCGTGAGGTAAGGTGAAGTGTAGCACATTTAGCAGCTGTAAGAGCTGACCTAGAAAGCTACTACCAGAGGTCGGTGCTGGGAAGCAAGCGAGGGTGAGCGCTCACCTATTGCTCCCGCCGCATTCTTTCGAGCATGATCTCTCGCCCGCTCTCGTTGTGTCCTTTCGACGCGAAGTTCGAACGCCCATCCGTCGCTCTCGCCTTATTCTTTCGGGTGAGGCTTCCCTGCCCATCGCTCCCGTTGTTTCCCTTTGAGTAAGACCTCTCGCTCCTGTCACACTCTTTCGAGTAGGACTGCCGTGTCAAATTCTTAGAGGCCTGCAGGTCCGGTAATGTAGTATTGATCGTTCTTGCATTACACTCGTCCAAGAAGTGAACTATTGGTACATGCTACTCGCGAAAACGGGAAGTACTAGTAGCAACACAACGCGCCCATAGCCCGAGGTTATACGACTAATTAATTCTGATTGGATGGGGAGGTCACAGTTCGTAGTGCCGGACACTTCATCCCACTTTCCGAAGTGGATGAAGCCACTTTCATGCGCTTTCGTCCCAATCGAACTGACACAAAGTGCACCAAAAATACACCTCGATTCACATCAATTCACTTCGCGGCAACACTAGATGTACTCTGCTTTGCAGATGTAGTACTAGCATTGAAATGGTAATCAGACCGAGCGGTCCGATCCAAAACCACGCCTCGCCAGCTGCCACAGCCCACTCGAACAACTACGCTCGCTTACCGCGTCCTCGAGTGCGAACACTCGCGAGCCGTCCGCCGTGTCCATGCGAGCATCTTTGCTTGTCGCTTTCAAGTTGGCTCGAGGGTCCACCCGGCGGCGGCCTCCCTCACCGCGTCGACTCCAGCGTGAACGCTTGCTCATCGCCGTTCTCCGGCCCCACCGCTCTTCGTCGCCTATACTGTATCAACCCGAGCTCGAATGCTCGCTTTTGTGGCGCCACCACTCGTTTTCGGGCCCTGCCGCTCACCGTCGCCTCCACCATGACTAAACGAGTGCGATCACTTGTTCTTATGCCGCTGATGCTATTTTTCGACCCTCACAGCGCCACCGTGTCAGAACGAGCATGATCACTAGTTTTCACGTCGCCGTTTTTCGGCCCCACCGCCTTCCGTCCCATCCACAGCGTCCGAACGAGCTCAAATGCTCGACTTCGCACCGCCACAGCCTTCCCGTTGCCTTCACCATGGCTAAACGAGCGCAATCGCGCGTTTTCGTATCACCGCCGCCGTTTTTCGGCCCTCACCACCTCCCGTCGCACCCACAACGTCTGGACGAGCTCGACCGCTCGCTTGAGCGCCATCCCCACGTTTTTTGGGTCCCCGTTGCTCCCCGTTGCCTTTACCGTGTCCAAACGAGCCCGAACGCTTGACGACGCGCCGCTGCAGCTCGTTTTCCGGGCCCTACCGCTCCCCATCGCCTTCAACTTGGCTGAACGAGCGCGATCATTCGTTTTCACACTGCCGCGGCCGTTTTTCGGCCCCATCGCCTCCCGTCACATCTACAGCGTCCGAACGAGCTCGAACGATGGCTTTCGCGCCTCCCCCCACGTTTTTTCGGCACCCATCGCTCGCCTGTCGCCTTCATCGTGTCCAAACGAACACGAAGGCTCGTTTTTGCGCCGCCGACACCATTTTTCGGCCCTCCCGTCACCTCTGCCGTGTCCAACTGAACCCGAACGCTCACTTTGGCATTGCTACCGCCGTTTTTCGGGCCCGATGGCCCTCCGTCGTCTCTACCATAGCACCATAAGCCCGAGCGCTCGTTTTCGCAGGACCATCACTTTTTTCGGGCCCTGCTGCTCCGCGTCGCCTCCACCATGTCCGAACGAGCCCAAAAGCTCGTTTTCGCACCACCACAACTCGTTTTTATGGCCCTAGCACTCCCCGAACGCCTGCTTTCGCGCCACTGTCGCTTTTGTTGCTTCCATCGTGCCTGAACGAGCCAGAACATTCGTTTTCACGCCGTCACGACCTGTCGCCCCCACCGCATCGAAACGAGCACGTTCATTTGTTTTTGGGCCCCACTGTCTCCCGTCGCCTTCACCGTGCTCGATAGTTTTTCGGGCCACACCGCTCCCCGTCGCCTCCTCCGTGTCGAAAATGATCCCCGATTGTTCATTTTCGCGCTGCCGCTGTTCACTTTCGAGCCACACGGCCCTCCGTCGCCCCTACCGTGTTCAAAACGACCCTGAACGGTCTTTTCCGGGCTACATTACCCCTGTCGCCTCTGTCGTATCGAAAATGAGTCCGATCACTCGTTTTCGGGCCTCACCACTCCCCGTTGCCTCCACCGAGCCCGAGTGCTCGTTTTCCTGCCACCGTTTCCCATCGCCTTCACCCCGTCCAAATATGAGTAGAAAGTGTAAGATTAGCCTTCTTACTCGCCGTCTAGGAGGGCTCGCCATGACTGAGTTATCTTGCTTATTCCTGATGTGATAGTAGAGGGTTTTCGGTAACACAGTGACTTGAATAGTCTCACTTACAATCTTCACATTATCTTTCTTTCACTGATCACTTGTTTCATTCACATTCATTATGTTCAGATTTATCAGTACTGGTTTTTTAACACTTTCTATGACTACCTAGAGCCATGATTCGACCAACTAATACCGCATCTCGACTAAGGACATTGCCAATCTACATCAACAAGCAAGGTTTCAGCCGCTGTAGGCGGCATTTCCCCGAGTAATTCCTCTGCCCTCAAATCAGTGGGCCCGGGCGTCGCTCCCAATGAAGTCTACTGGGATTGAGACTTGACTATGTTGCGAGAAGGGTGTAGGGCCGAGAAATGAATTTCACGCCTGGTTGACTGGCTTCACGCCCAGCCATCAAACGGACGCCATTTCCGCCATCTTCAGAAGGGATAGTGTCACAATTGATTGCTTCTGTAGAATGGACGCTGCTTTGGTGGGCAAGGATCGGGCGTCTATACTCTTTGGTCATAATGTCGTAGCCAGCGGGTGATTGCGCGATCCTGGCGGCCTCACCAAGGTCTCACTAAGACCCAAATCTGAGCTCCAACATGCACCATACGATAAATCTGCGCACGGGCCGATGATAAGCTTACACGAACGCAAAGTGAGTAAGCGAAACTGTGAGACTCGAAAGAATAGTTCCACCTGGCAAGCCCAAGAAGTTACGCTCCGCACCATCGGCGGCTGCAAGTAACAAGTAAGACGTGGGATGGAGGACACATCGCCAGCGCATACCCCGAGAACAAACTGCCAGGGATTGGTTCGTCAGAGCAGCCATGAGGTGAGCTGAACGGCGTGCCTGTGAGTCGAAATCTAGTTCGCGAACTGAGACGCGAGAAACCGTGGGGATCATTATGCGTGCATAAAGGGTGACGTGAACAGCGTCCATCCACGTCAAAACGGCATCCCCGCTCTCGCATTCGAGGTATGGCATAAAACACGGGTCGCCCTACAGAATAGATCAGTCGGGGGTAAGCAACGAATGGCGAGACCCACAACCAGCGACGTCCAACATTCGTGTTCGCCTGGGGTGGTGGTCATTCTCAGGCCGAGTCATGCTGCGCATGTCTCTCACTCTAGTGAACATGCCCAGCATAACACCCCTTGCTCGGCGAACCCTTCTTTCCGTGGTACAATAGCTTGACGGCGTCGTGGCCTTGCGCTGGCCACTGCAGCGAGTAGCGAGCGAGCGAGCTGGCACGTGACACAGCGGACTTGGTAGGGTTGAGACTGGACGCGGGTCGCGAACTCGCCGGAACCACGTTGGTCTCTCTGGAGGCGGCCTCAGGATTGGGGAGTCATCCGCGCCAGCTTTCCGCTTCGAGAGTGGCCCCTCCTCACCGTCAGACGGACGGAAGTACTGATGAACAACGGGCTGGATGCAGCTCGCTTCCTTTGATGGAGGGGACACACAAACTAGGGGTTTTACTTGGTGGGGGAAGGCGACGACGATCACGACCGTGCTGTGAATGTGAATTTGGCATCGTGGCATCCTGGAGGGAGGGGGCGGCAACAACGCGATGATCTAGCGCACCTTCAAAGGTCATTGCCATCTCCGTATGCCAACTTCGTCCAGCAGACACTCCATGACATACTAGAAAGTTGGTCAAGGAAACAAAAAACGGCGCAAAATAACGATCTGGGCACGGGCACGGCTCTCTTTGTCCCCGTCTTAGGTTTTCGGTGTGGTCTCGACCAGAATCTGTCGATCGGATCTAGGATACTGCCACCGCCGTGTCCCCGATGCAGGATCTATCAAGAAGGAAGTCCCGTTTCAGTGACTTCTCACATATTTGTCTTAGTCTGCGCCTTCCGAGCCCGAACCAAGCGCGTTCCACTTCTTGTCGAAGGGAAGCATATCCTGCCAAGCGGTGGGCGAATATTCGAAGGTTTGCAAGCTGAAGATGGCAACGAAGTTGGAGACCAAGGAATGGCGAGAGGGCCGCCAGGTCTTGGCAGCCAACAATGTCGACGCATTGCAGCGACCTAGCCAGCCGCTGGCAAGGGTCCTTTCGTGCCGGCTCCGAGGACCCGCAACCTGGTTTATCTTTCCTTTATGTTGTATCTGCGCTCTGCGTGAACAAAGAATATTCCTACACCCTGACAGACGCCTTGCTTTACGCGCCAGGACCCCTGACACCGCCCGGAGGGACTCCTACCACAACATCCGAGCTCTGCCACGCAGCGCAGCCCTGTTCAGCTTGTTTTACTCGTTGTTCTACTGTTGATCAACTTGAAGCACGAATTGGGGCAGATTCGTCTTTGCAAGGGGCCGGAGGCTGCCAAGTGGTGGCCTTTCGGGAACCGGCGAGGCCATCCAAGGGGTTGTCGCATAGTCTAGACTAGTTGTCGCAGTGGTGTACCACCCATGGGTCCACCCGTCACTCCACTCGGTCTATTCGAGCTCGAACGCTCGGGCGTCGGCCTCCCCGCGTCTTTTCAGGCTCGAACACCTGCCTGGCGGCCTCAAGTTTTACGAATGCTCGCCAGTCGCCCTCGCCGCCTCCATTTGAGCTTGGATGCCCGCATGCTGCCATCCCTGTGTCTTTCGGGCGTGGACGCTCGCCGGAAGCTCCCACCGCGCACGGACGCTCGCATGTTGCCCTCATTGCGTCGCTCGCCGGACGCGTCATTTCGAGCTCGGGCGCTCGCGGCTCTACGCTCGCTCGTCGCCCTCTTTGAGCCCAGACTCTTTTCTGTCGCGTTCACCACGTCTGTTCAAGTCAGACCCCCGCCTGTTGCCCTCACTGCGTCTTCTTTGGCGCGGGCGCTCGCAGGTTGCTATTACCCTGTCTTTTCGGGCGCGACTGTTGGCCCGTGGCCCTCATCGCCCCTTTTCGGGCTCGGATGCTTGCTTGCCCCGTCTTTTCGATCGCGGGCGCTCCCCCGTCGCCCCCACAGAGTCTTTTCGGACTTGGATGCTCGCACCACACCGTCTTTTCAGGTGCGGGCGCTCTCCTGTCGCGTCGATTTGAGCCCGAATATTCGTCGGTCGACCTGCTGCACCTGCTCGAGCGTGAGCACTTGCTCGTTGGCCCGCAGTGTTCTTTCCATCCCTGTATTGTACATAGTTTGCCCTGGCGAGTACCGCGTCGAGCCAGCCCGCACAACGCATGGAAACGGCCGTTCACGTGCGCGGCTTGTTAACCCCCCCGGCGATTTCTTGGCGAAAATCCTCCCCTTGGCAGTGCCACCGCAGTGCCACACATGGCATCAGATGACCGGGAGGTCGCATTGGTCGTGCGGCCGGCGCCAGCCGTACGGAGTTCGAAGATTGGTCGCTCGGTCCTGATTGGACGGCGACCAATCGACCCCTTGGAATGCCGATTCTACCCGTGGTTACGTTATGCGTTACGCAACAGCCTTTGAACTCCGCACGGTGACGTAAGTGCTGAGCTGAACAGCTATGAGTGAAACTCCTTGAACGTCATGGCGGAACGATCACGGTCACCTGTACCACCTTCAAAATGCCCTCACACAGATAAATACGACGTGGCAGTGGCAGACATGCACCGTATGGTCAAGAGGGTCACTCCTACGGACTCTGAGCCAGACGACGAGCTGCTGGCCATCGTACTCATTATAATCAGTCGGACGGCTCTGTTAGAAGCGTGCATAAGGAAGGATGTCGCCCTCGAGGCTGATAAATTAATCAAGAATCTTGAGCTCAAGGCAGCACTGAGCCATGCCATCCGTGAAGGCGAATACGAAGACCTCTTGTCGATGTGTACGTCTTTGGTTCCTTGCTAGCTCTTTCGGTCACGAACAGGTGGTTAGCCATCCTCAAAGCGTGGAAACATGACCCGCACTACTGCTTTGAATAGACCAAGCTTTACCAGCGATGATAATTTCAGTTCGGAGGAGGTGTTCAACAGTTAGTGGATTTATTTTCGTCTTGTCTCGCACTCAGATTGATTCATACATACATCATGCTAGGACGTGGTATGTTCTCGCTCTTGTTAGAGTGTCGTTTCCGAGCTCAAAGTCGCCTTAGCTCTATTCAAGGCGTTTTCAACGCCTTACCTCGGGGACTTCCCACAAACCATTGTCGCAGCCGTAGACAGCCATTTCCCTCAGAAATCGTACAATAAAGCTATGTGCATCATCCAGTCATTTGGTACGGGCAAGTCGCGCAGCGCAGCGGAGGCAGCCAAGCTTCGTTTTAGTTTCTTGTTCAATCTTAGGCAAGATCTCCCGGTCGGGCAGTACGGTAAGCCTCTTCTCCTTATCCAAAAGGATGTTATTTGAGTTGTGTTACAGCATACCCTCCTCCAGATGACTGCGTCGGAGGCTATCTATGCGATGAGCCAAGTCGAGATGGATATGCCACATTCTTGTGCTCTCTCTTTAACTGTGCGGGAAAGCACATCTCGGATGTGGACCGCAAAGGCGTTCCACTCGCACGATGGTGGTACGAGTTCCTCAACGCTGGCGAGAATGAATTTCATGCGGGCGTCAAGAGAACTGAATTTTATGAGGAAGTGATTGAAGGCGCTGAGGTATGGAACCCCTTTATTGTGATTCACAAACTGAGGATCGAATTGCAGAGCTTGGAAGGGGAGGAAGGGGATATCATTGCGCGCCTTCAGGCCTCCTGCAAGAAGTTTGTCGAACTCCTTGAAAGGGAATATTCACGCGATGATCCACAGACGACACCACTTGTCCCCTGCTTACTTGTCTTCGACGAGGCTCAAGAACTTGCATCGGACGAGGTCACAGCTCACTATCATGCTATTGGGTCGGCCCTGCACGCCATCAAGGCACACCGAGTGTTTTCGGTGTTCCTTTCAACCGATGCCAACATTCAACAGGTTCAATTTCATCCCCGCCTGGATCCGGGGGCACAGCAAGTTTATGAGCCTTTGACCAAGGTGCCGTTCGACGTGTTTGCGGGAAACCTGGGTGACGAACTCCGGGAAAATGAGAGATTCACGCTGAATGAATTTTGTGCTTTGGATGTCATGTCGCGTTTCGGTCGCCCCCTGTGAGGAAAATACTGCACGCAATATCAACATCTCAGACTGATGAATAACTTGCAGATGGCACTCACTTCTCAAAAGCGAATATGACACTGTCTCTATGCTTTGGCTTGCAACGGCAAAGTTAAGCCCCTCTCCAGAGTCCCTCGTCGGAGGCGAGCGAGCTCAGTTCACATGCTTGGCAATCCGTATCAGTTTAGATGTTGACACTTCTCGTTCAATTTACGACGCGAGGAAACTCGTAGAGTCGCACATGCGCATTGTGTTCGCAATTCCTGCTCATCGCAAGTTCATGTGAACTGGAACTCCATCGGAGCCGGTTCTGGCAGAAGTAGCCGCTCTGATTCTCCACGACACGGGCGTGTGGGGCGAAACCCTGGGCAAACTCGCTCCCCAAGTCCTTAGCTGGGGATTCCAGCGAGGCTTGCTTGCACAAGAACAGAGAGGAAAGGCAGTTGCGCGCCTCCTGTGGACCATGGCACATGATGAAACGGTGGTGAACACATTCGTCGAGGGATTTATCACGTACCACCTGCCAATTCCTGTTCTGCAGTTCCTCCATTACCTATTTCCCGAGAAATACTGGGAAGAGATCGATAATACAACGCCCACCGGGAATAGCAACGGCCCCACCTTGTCGATGGCATTCGAAAACGCCTACGTGTCCTTCTCTCACTTCGTGGACGCCTCGGCCCACGAGGTCGATCTTCGTCAGGCATACAGACTTCTTCTCAGGGGCGCTGCGCTTATCTGTTCACGAAATCAAACTTCAGTCGATTTTTTGACGCCGATATTCTTTGGATCCCCCGAGTCGACGACGCTCAGCAGGTCGCGTACGTCCGTCATGCAAGCACAGGTCAAGAATCGTAATGAACCCGAGGCGGTCGACATCGATCCCACGTTGGTCCAAGACACCCTCCCAGTTCTTTCCCTCGTCCACGAGCTGGGGACCTCGGTCAGCTCGGTCACGTCCTCACCCTCGTCGCTCAGTGAGGCCACGGTCCATGCACGCCACTACGTGATCGTCTCTCGTGGCTGCACTTCTAAGACGTTCGCGGTTATCCCGAGCGCGATGGATGACGTTTACTGCAGCATGCTTGATTCGGACTGGTTCATGAAAGATTTCCCTCGGGCGGACATCCCAGAGTGCGTCTGTTTGTTTCGCCAGATGGATCCTTGCATGGAGCTCGAGCGAGCGCGGCCTGGGGAGTTGGGCAGGCGGGGGAAGAATTTTTCTTGGTTTGGCGAAGGCGTGTAGTGATCAACTGGACGAGGGCGAGACCTTGAGACGTCGAATATGTAAGTACGATGGTAGTATGATAGTCGTTCGATTCTGTCGATGGATGGCATGACGGCAGCACGACTGCGATCACTGTCGACGAGGTCGAATTATTTATTGCTCACAATTCACTGAAGTGATGTACGACTCGAGTCAAAAACTGACTAGCCTCCATGGTACATAATCATACTGGCGACGCCGTAACAGGGAAGAGAGGACAACGAAGTTGACGTTGCTCTGACACGACCGACGAGTGACATTGCTCGCTGGAACAAACCAAAGTAGCAAGCATTGCATTCGGTGAATGCCTTCACGCCGGCCAGCACTGACAAGTGCGCCACTCATCGAATGTAGTCAGCTATTACAAGCACGGTAGACTTAGGTGAGACGCCACAGGCAACAGCGCGCGGTGATTACTAATACTCAGGATCAAAATTTTCCTAATGCCTTCGGGAAGGTGAGCGTTACATCACACGTGACACTGGAAACTCGCGCCGGACACGCTGTCACAACTTGAAACCACGACAATACGACGTAACATGTCAAATCGAGCCCGAACGCTCAAGCGCTCACCCAGCGCCCTCGCCGTCCCTTTTCGGGCGCTGTCACTCTCCCGTCGCTCCCTCCGTGTCCAATCGAGCCCGAACGCTCGCCCAGCGCCCTCGCCATCCCTTTTCGGGCACCGTCGCTCTCCCCTCGCTCTCGCCGTGTCCAATCGAGCCCGAATGCTCGCCCAGCTCACTCGCCGTCCCTTTTCGGGCACCGTCGCTCTCTGGTCGCTCCCGCCGTGTCAATTCGAGCTCGAATACTCGCTCAACGCCCCTGCCACTCTTTTTCGGGCGTCACGACGACATGCTGTACATAGCACTTCATGACATTTAGTACAGAATAATAAAATTTTACACTAGACAAGGGGGACCTTATTGTGACGCTCAGGCTGTGACCCCTGGCCAGCCATGGGCAGATGCAGGTTCTTCCTCCACTGGTGACAGCTGGCTCTCGATACACCCAGGACTTCATAGATTTCTTCAAGGGGTCAGCCATTGTTCCAGAAGCTCAGAGCGATATCCTTGAGGTCGTCGCTGATGCGCCGGTTGACCATCGTAGTGATTAGACAACTAGTCTAGAGCCCACTACTGTTTGCCATTCATTGCCAGATCTTTTGCCTGACCACCCGCCACGCCTCAGATTTTCCCGTGCATCTCATCTATTTGGCACACTGCTGTGAGATACAAGAACACAATCATGTTCCGTATTCGATTAATCGCTCAAGTGAGCGGCGGAATCTTTCCCGGAAAGAAGGCATCTCCGCCCTTGTTTGCATTGTACCAGGTCTCGTCATGCGCGATCGGCACTTGCACCCTGGGGATTTCCAACAACTTTCGGACGCTCTTGATCGATTCCTCTGCCACCTCCCTACTCTCGTGCATGCACCGGACCTCCCCCCCATCGACAGAGTATGCCATCTGTCCCTCCCCAGTTATAAGGTTGAAATGATGTGCCACATCACCACCGAGATAGATCCATGCACCGTCCGGAGACGTGCGAACAAGCACGTTGATGTGTCCACGCACATGCCTTATGATCCCCTAGTTCATCCTCCCCGTGTCGGAAAATCCAACTTCTCACTCACCTGGCATGTCGATGACATACATGCTCCCGTCCCCGATTTAATCGAGTGCGCGAGGGAATGGGCCAATCGACTTGTCGAACTCTGAATGCGACAAGAACTGGGTACGTTGGGCTGGGAGGGCGTCTGCGGCTATGCGGGACCTGGGATTGGTCGGATATCCGTCTTTGAAGAGGCTTTCACACTCCTCCCCGACGACGAAGGTGGCGTTCGTGAACAAGCTAGGGTCCCCCAAGCTGGGCGACCAGAGACGTGAGCACAAACGACTGGGACGTCTGCGTCTAGGGAACGCACTGGTCAAAGTGCGGGTGGCTAATAATCACCGTATCGATCTGATCCGGCGACGTGCCGCCCTTCATCAATGACTCCTCTGCGGTCGGGCTCGGCAAGATACGAAAGCCTCTCCGCTCGAAGTGATCTTGGACTGTCGGAGGGTACGCCGCGAGGTCTCGTCGGATGCCAAGATCGAATGCAACCCGTTTTCCGAGCGTCGAGTGCTGCAGAATGAAAGAAAGTGCGAGGAGGGTCAGAACCTCGGATGGCCCCGCGCCTGCAAGGATGAGGTCTGCTGGTAGGGTCAGCCGCCCTGCTTCCAGGGCAGAGACTTTCATGTACGATTGACCAAGCTGTGCTGGGGGTAAGCTGCACGATAGATCTTCATGGGACATGTTCGTCGAGAAGCGCAATGTTTTCTTCGTTCTGCGGCCTCGGTGGGTACTATTATTAATCTCTGGCTTCCGCAGTGATTGCCAGTGCCATGCCTCGCCGCTGATCAATCGGGTGACGAGGGAATGACGAAGCAAGTTACTTAAATGGCACAAAGACGACACGGTGCATATACGCACAGCACGCGAGGTACCCGTCGTGACTATGTATTAGTGGTCTGAAATTACAGTACACATCCGTAGAGCTACGACTGTCTTCAGTTGATTCTGATCGTGACTTGGGTGGCCTCCCAATCCCCTTCACAACTACTATTCACAGGTAGACCTCTTCTGAAACCAACAAGTTTCACCCTAGCGGTTCACGTAAATGTGCGCTTGCACTGGAAGTACTGCGACAAACAGACCGACTTCATGCCGAGCTACCACACAAGTAAAGTACAAACAAAATCCTCGCCATTCAATTTGTATCACTGCCCTGTTCACCACCGCCCACCTTCCCATCTATGCCTTGGGCGTCCTGTCCACCCCATGCCTGTCCACGGGTGTTTGAAGCGAGGAGGGTCGAGTTGGGCACTGGACACGCGATCCTCAGAGTTGATCCAGGACGGGAGTGCCGTGACCCTCGTCCTTCGGTAGTGGTGCCTCGCCCAGGTACGTTCCGGGTGCTGCTCCAGACGACACGACCGCGACCATCCGTCACAAAAGGTGGGTCTGCGTCATGTTCTAATTGTGAAGGTGTAGTCGGTTGTTGCTCCGGCGACGATTGGGCGACGGGCGTGCTTGGCAAAAGGGAGAAATCGGACGACTCGATAGGATGGCTAAGACCGGTATCGAGATCATCATGAACAGATCCTTCCTCTTCCTCCTCCTCCTCATCATCCGATATATCAATGATGAACGTCTGCCGGTTTTGAGCACTCATTATCGTGCTAAATTGCGACGAGAGACGTGCAGGCTGAGCTTGAGAAGTAGTATGCGCGTCTGGCAAAGGTGTGATCTCCGGCGGAAGCGACGCAGTTTGCTGGGGGTACCCCACCGGTGGTAGCTGTAGACAGTCTTGCTCCGCAGTCGCAGGAGTTGCCGTTTCGTCTTGCATAACCAAATTGTCCTCTTGCGTCTGATTACGTCGGTACGCGTGACATGGTAACAAGTGAGAAAAGTTAGAGTTACATCTACAAGGCGCTTCGTGATAAAGTGGGGGATGGAGGAATGATGTACGTACCAGTAATTCAAGAGGATCGATCGGGCCATCCGTGGCTTCCTCTTCCTCGCGTAAATCGTGACTCTCGGGTTCATCATTCAATGCTAACCCTTCCATCAACGCTGGAAGGCTGGCTCGAATGACATCGAGCGTGGCATGGAGGTTGGTAATCGGATTCTCGAAAATATGCTGCAAAAATTGGATAGGGTCATCGTAATCGAAACGGGCAGCAGGAAAGCTGGTGCCTCTGAGGCGATGTCTCCGGTAGACCTGAGAGAATAGGATCAATCGTCTCTGTTGTGACGGTGATGAAGCAGACCACACATTCATGGAGTGCTTTGCGCCATGGCGGAACACGTGCGGTGTGCCGTCAGGATTGATATGTTGATAGAAACAATCCGTCCCGAAGGGACAACAGGGCTTGCCGGTACGCGATGTTTCTTCGAAGTACCTGGAAGACTGAGGTTCGATGGCGGTAAGAGAGAGGTCGTCGACTCACTTGCAAGGCACCCTGGCCATGCTGGCTTTATAAGCATCAACCGTTTCCTTTCTGCGAGAGCTGCCATTCGGAAAGAAATGGGCGGACGGTGTGACAAAACGCGATGGTGTACGGCAGAGGGGACAACATTTGATCGTCCCAGAGGAGACGACATCTGGTGATTTGCCCGCAGGAACGCGCCATTGCCGGATGCACTGGGACGGCAGTGAGCATCACCAAAGGCAGAGCAATTTCTTATCAACCGACCTCGAGACAGAACACATGACTGCAGTCCGCTGAACACGACTTAGTGTACTCGACCGGCAGCCGCGCTCGATGTGACGTACCGAGCAAGCCGTATGCGGTTGGCTTCTCCAGGCAGATACAGCATGTCTCCGCACTGAATTGGACCCTTTCGTCGTCTGGAGCTACCTTTTGGAGGACGTGTCGGAACCAACAGCGATCTCCACGGGTACAGTGGCCTGGGATCGCGTGAGGGAAGGCGGTGGACTCAGCAGAGGCACGAACATACCCCTAGCGTAGTACCTGCACACCTTTGCCTTGTCATACGGGGTCAGCTTCTCGTCGGGGCCATGGAGGAACTTGCAGGCGTCTCCGGCAAAGCAGCCTCTGGGGGTGGTGTAGTAGCGACAGACGCCCCGCGACTTGGATGTCACAGGACGATCCATGCGGACATCGACCAAGGGCTGGCGCCCGAGCCCTAACCAGCCCGGCCACACTTTCCCACGACGTCCGTCCATGTCGCTCTCGTCGACGTCGACGATCAAAGGCCAGCTCAACGTCGCCCTCGGTCCCAAGGCCCCCGCATACTTCCATGCGCTCAGCCAGTTCGTGTCCGCCCGCATTTCGAGGCAGGAATTCGAGGACTCCGCCCGACAAGCCCTGGATGCGCCGAACCTCAGTTCGTCCATCTCTCGCGTCCCCGCCGACCAGCTGACGTCCGCCCAGTCCAGCTCCACAATTCCCTGATCATCTCGTTGTTCGATTTCACGGTCCATCGAAGACCCCCGACGCCGCCTCCAGATGTCCCAAAGCAACCCCCTCGCAAGCGGCGTAGAATACTCCCTTACCAAGGCCCAGACGATCTCGACGGCACGCTACGATCGAACAGACTCAAGCGATGGACAGTCTCCTTGGGCAGACGCGAGCGAGATAGGCTACGCAGCTTGCCTTCGCAATCGAGCGCCCTAGAACGCCCGCGACCACGCAAAGAAACGGACGAGATCGCACGAGACAGAGGCGTAGTGCTTCTCCAGGAGCGTGGTGGTGAGTTCTGCACCACATCTGCCCTTCCATCCCATCGACCATTTGCGTGGTAGAACCCCCCGGTAGTCGTATGCCACTCCATCTAGCTTCCATATCCAGGGCTCCCACATTGCAACACATGTCTGACAGGATCAATCTCGTATCTGCCCAGCACGGTCTAGGCGTGCCGTCCCGCACTGTGGCATCGCTGATGATGCTCGCCTTTGAGGTAGGCGTTTCCTTCCGTTGTTCCAGCGTTGCTAAAACCGCGTCAGGCAAAGCTGAAACAGCTCATCACGCACGCTCTTTCGCTCACTTCTACCTCCCATGCGATAGCGTCCATTAACACCTCTGTGCCGCGCTCCAACCCAATCCTCACCGCGTCGTCGTTTGACACCCTCTTCACGCTCTCCCCTGCTGTCCTTCCGAATCAATCTGCAGCTGCCACAAGGCTAGCGATAGGCGACAACGAAGTGATAGACGATGAAGACGTTGTTCTCCTCAAGGATCGGGAGGTTCGAGACCAAAGATGGCAGATCCTTGCCCTCCTTGGCGAACGAAGCACAGTGAAAGAGGCTCTCAGACAGTTGCGATGACGATATATACGTTCCCCGACGACGTGGATCACGGACTCGAAGGCTATCATACTACACTATGCTAATTATTCTGTCCGTAGGGTGTAATGCACGCTAAAATCAAAAATTCGCACTCGGGCGAATGAGGTGATGTCAAAAGTATTTGCGTCCGATAGTCAAATGAGAAGGGGCATCATATCCAGTGCCAATGAGTTGTACAGTGCAAATGCGATTAAGGTGACATCTCCACGTCCTGCAGTGCCCTCTTTCTACCCTTTGCTTGTCGCATGTCGAGTTCTTCGAACTTGGATTCCCACTCCTCGCGCATACTCGCATGCTTCTTTAACCGTGTCTCTTCCCTTTCATCTCGTTCTCGATCCATGGCTTCTCCATTTCCCCACAAGCGACTCGTCCAGTCGTCGATATCCTTGTGTGCGTCCGCATCCCGAATCTCCCGACCCGTAGACTCGTACGCGATCATCTGAAGCTCCCTGAGGGTGAGGCATTCCATGAAGGAGCGCTCCGACGATCGAAAGATCTTTGTGATTCGGGGAAAACGTAATTCATAGTACTTCTCGAGTCAGTCAAGAATTCATGCTACCGGGGCGACACACCGACCTTGCTGCTTGGGCTCTTCGTGAACCCAGCACCGCACAATTCGACCAGGACCGGAGTTCGAAGGAGGACCGACGGCTGAGGGAGTGTTCGCAGCATTGAATACGAATATGATAGTTCGTCGTGGGATGTCTGTCCATGCATGTGGTTGAGCGTTTCTTGAACCGTTCGAGCTCTGAAGACGCGTTCTTACCGAGGGATCGATCGTGTCTGTGCGTAGCCAAAAGTTGAACTCTTCCAATTGTTCCCGGGACAAGCCGTACGACGCGGTGAAATACACAACGAAATGCGGTTTCACTGTGGGCTACGCAGTCTTCATCCCTGAATGTGCACGCATCGACCAAAAGGACTTACATTGATGCTGCATTGAGAAGAATTACCGAGCGCGCCAACGTAAAACGTTACAAGAGCCGAAGGAGGTACTGCAGCGCTCTTCGATGCACGACCAATGACCATACAGAGACAGCACTTACCTCGGAGTTCCCTCGCGCGATCCTTCTCCCAGGAGCCAGCGATCACGACAAGATCGATCGTGTCGCCATACCCGGGAACGTAGTCTTTCTTCAACTGTTGCCATCGAACACAAGCATCAGGCATGTGCTTCTGCTCAGAAAACTTTGCATACCTTGACCCATGGCAGCCTCCAGTCTCCGTACGCACTCCCCCCTGCTTTGAGAACCAAGCCCTCTTGACTTTCCGATATGTGCTGTGCCCATATCTCGCGAAGATTCTGAGCGGCATCCTCCATAGATTCCTCAGGGCCACCAGACACTGCGAAGCGTTCGGCAATCATGGCCTGGCCTGGCGTTTCGTGGATAACGCTTTCAAGCATCGAACGTCGTATCGAGTATGGGACGTTCAGAAGTGAAGCACTTCCAAGAAGAAGGACATCAAAGAACACCAGTGCAAGATGGAGTGATTCTGGAAGGGAGGATTGGAGCGAAGGACAAGAATCTCTGGTGGCAAATGAAAACATCATCCTCACGCAGATGAACAATGTACTCACAGGGGTTGTGAGTCATTTGTTTCTCTGGACAAGTTCATGGTTGCTCGAGCTCCTTGGGCCGTACGCGTGACAAGGCTTCGTATCCGCCAGAACTCTAGTTCATCCGTCTCGTCAGTCGAAACGCCAAAATCGAGCATACGCACTGACCATCGACGGCGTTTCTGTCATCCGAGAATGCGACCATCTCGGCATCCAAGATGATGTCTTGCTTTCCCATTCCTGCCAACGCCGCTTTGATGATTCTGCTCTCGACGTTCGATCCGACGCGACAGCATCAAGAACACGACACCTACGAATGCACCGCGAAGCGATCCAACGTCGAGTCACGCCTGCTCTTGCTGAATATCACGATCTTGACCTCTCCGTCCTCACAGAACCGAACGTGGATCTGCGCCCGTTCGCCGTCGTACTTGGTCTCGGCCCAGATCTGGCCGTCCGTGTCCAACAGTTGGAGCGCATGTATGGGACTCCGACCCTTGGCGGACTTGGGGACCTCCACAGGCGCGCCCCATCGCGGGATGGCAGGCACGAGCACAGTGCCGGCCTCAAAGTTCATGGCAGCTTCGTCGAGTTTGGCGCGTACTTTGTACATCTTGAGCATGGACCCAGATGGGTCCCATTCCCTCATGAATTGTTCTCTCGTCAATACTTGCTTGCTTCGCGTGTTGTAGGTGAGGAAGACGTGGCTGGTCGTCACTGAGGGTGGTGCATAAAGGAGAGGGCGCAAATCTTTGAGAATGATCTGAGTCAGATAGGCGGCGTCGGTGGCCGGGAGGGAGTCGTAGAGAGAGCGTAATATCGAAGATTTAGAACGCTTAGCAACCGACGCGAAAGCGTTTCCATCGTGAAAGGACTTGTCAGAGAAAAGTGAGGTGGATGCCAGCTCGTCTAGGAGTGCGTCTACTTCTTGAAGGCTCTTGGGTCCAATAACGTTCTAAATCAACGCGTCAATATGACTGCCAGCCATAGATCATCCGTGGCGAGACACCTCTGTTCCAGGCACGGCGCATTTGAGGAGCTCCTTGCCGAGGCAGCCAGAAGCGGTCCCTTGATTCCAAGCTTTCAGATGTTTCGCCCCTCTGGTAAACACCGTGGACGAGTCCAAGCATTGGCCAAGATGCTGTGCGAGAAGCGTCTCCTGTAGGCCAAACTTTCTCTGTGCATCATCCTCCGGGAACAGCAATCGCAGTACAGAAGCGGTCGTGCCGCGTGGAAGAGGAGAGTAACTTCTCCTCAGTGCTTCTATCCACCTTCTGGCGACGGTGCGAGGAGAGCGGTCCGAAGACGTGCGAGACGCGTGCACCCGGGACGACGTCGTTCTTGCGGGGATGCTGGCTACTTCTCGCAATAGTGAGACGAAGCTAGACCATTCTTCCAGCGACTTCGCGCGAACATTGACACCGAGTCCACTTACAACGAGAAGGGTATCTGTTTGACGTCGTCTTGCGCTTCCATGTGAGATTCCAGGAGCACAACAGATCAAACTTGTGGTAGGTAGAGGAACTGGACTGAGGAATTTACATGCGTCTTCAATGGCCTGCGTACTGGCACATGCCGGTAATCTAGTAAGTGATTTGCCAAGTCGTAATAAGGGCAATTGAGCGCCTATGTTTGGCCTAATCAAGAATTTATGGCGGTGCTGGCACAACCGTCGATCGAAGAGACGCGAGGGTTTGAAAATTACATTTTTCACCTTCCCTCCAGAACGTCCGTGGTTGTCATTTAGTTGGGTATATACACAAAAGTCATCGGGACAAAGAGTCACTCAAGGGTATAGATGAAAAGCACATTCGGTGGTGCGATTATGGTAGACAAGTCAATGGCATCGGAGCAAAAATGAATGCCATGTCGATCAACTTTGTCTTGCAGTCTGCAATGGCGAAGGGACCGGAGAAGAAGTGGCGTCCACCGGCGGCCGTGGGGATGCTGGGAGGCCCATTATCCGACTGTGTCGGTTGCCTCTCTTCGTGACAGCAATGTTCAATCCACGGCTGGCAGCGACATGGGCCGCGTGCGACTGCGGCTGCGATGACACGATGGGGAGCTCAGCTCGAGCGGGCGTGAGCAGCTCTGAGTACTGAGACGGGTTGCTTGAGCGTGTCTGAACAGATTCCACTGTTGCATCATTTTCGGTCGTCTCGTTGCCGCTCTCGGACTGGGTTGAAAGGTTGTCACTGTCTTCGGAAGGAGTCTCTTCCGTCGATGCTGAGAAAGTGATAGATATTAAGTGGTAGGTAGCGTACCCAACAGGTAGCAACGAACCGTTCAAAGTCCTCCCCGACAATCCGAGAAGCTGGTCTGCCGCTGCATCTGAATACTGTTGGCTATTTCGGCGACTGAGCCCGCCGTCCTTGTCGTCATCCGCCGTGGTATCGTTGACTGCGTCCACATTGAAAACTCGATTGAACTCTCCAAGCATCAAGCTGAAGACACCGGCAGGTATGCCGAGCGTAGGACTGAAAACAATGCCGACGTTTCGCATTGTCATTTTGTTTACTGATGAGTTCTGCACGATGAGGATCAAATGGGCGGTAAGCGCACGAAGCAAGCTGTAGTTGGCAATTGGTAATGATGAGATAAGATGCGATAATTCGTGAATGCGTTCTTGCGGTTCGACAAAGTCTGAAGACGGTGTCAGCTACATTTTGATCCGGGAAGACAAAGGACACAGACCCATTACAGAAAGGAATCGCATGTGCAAATCACGCGTTAAAATGCTCGCAGGTAGTTCTCGAAGGAAGCTTTTCAGTAAGCCAGCAATGGCATGGGGATCCCAATATTCATCAGATGCCACGAGGTCCACGTCACCTTCTTTTGCAGGTCGTCAGCTCACCATGATGTCAAGATAAGAAATTCACCATACCGGTATTGAATCTATCCCTGAGGCCCTTGATTACAGCAGAACTCCCGCTGAGGCGATAGATCCCCTCTTCTTGCTCGGCCTTCTTGGCTTCAAGATACTGAATGCATCGAAAAATGACCGCGGGTAAACGAGCGATCTCGGCGACCTCGAGGGATTCGTCCAGCGGCACCCCAAATACAGCTCGAGGAGTAAAGGTGGGTAGTTTGTCGGCGGGTCTCCCAAAATTCCAAAATGACCTCGATTTGGCCTTTTCTCGTCTGTCGCTCGACGATGTGCCCTCATTCAGTGCGTCCTTGCCGCCGAACTTGTAGCCCGCAGGAATGGGAACGCCATTTAAAGGACCCGAAATTTTTATCCTCCCGCTCAGATCGCCGCCTCGCGAAACTGAGGAACCCAGATCAGGTGAGGCGGCACGGTCAACGAATGCGGCTGTCGTTGGTGAGGCCGATACCGCAGCTAGGCCAGGGTGGTATGACTTTCTGTCTTTTCGAACCTGGGACCGACCAGATTCGGGTGCACTCTGCTCCTGTCTGGAATGTGCTACTCGTCGGTCGATATCTGAATAATGACCCAGCTCCGAGCTCGATCTAAAGGCCACCAGGCCCTGGCTAGCAACGTCAAGGGGCGAGGTTGTAGGTAAGGAACTTGACAGCGGGGGCTCCGCGCGGTCGACGAGCCTTTTCGCGAACTCCTCGTAAGCAACCTGGTCTCGGTCTGTGCTCATGGTGTGGACGGATTTAGTTGGGCTAGAGGGATAGGACTCGTCGATCGAGGTAGAACCTGGAAGAATCGCAGACTGGGAGAACTTGGAATTATTCGTTTCCTGGGCCAGTTGAGACATAGGCATTACACCCGCTCGCGAGATATCGTCCTTTGACACTCTCATCCCGCGTTTTAAGTTCGGCGTGGTGATGGTATCTTGAGTCGAGCTCACACTCGAACGAGGCTGCCCGGATCCAGGACATTGAGTTAGGGGAACGTTGACGAAAATGGGGCTTGGACCAACTGCAGCCGAAGAATGCGAATCCTCATTGAAGGTTCCGGTCACATAACGAACGAGTATGTCGACCCAACTATCTCGCTCGGAGTCGCTTTCAGCACAGAGGACATGTCGTGGGCTAGATCCGCCAGGGCCCTTCTTTGCTTCGATGATAAGGAAGGCGTGACGATAATTTTTCTCGTCGTCATTGTCTGCTGTTCGCTGTTGGCGACCAATTTGTGCATTCGTTATGACGATGGAACCAAGGTGAGCACCGCCTCGCTGTCCGTCGCATTAAATGGCAGTGAAACACTAGTATCATTAACACTCACACTTTCATAATATTCGAGGACAGGGCCCTGTAGGACGAAGTACCGAGTTTTCCACCCACCAAAGTTCTTCCCTCGTTTGGTCAGGTAGCCTTCTTTATGTCCGGCTTGCATCACTGGCTTCCTTGCGTCACGAACAATGTCCGAAGTCAAGAACGCGATCACTTCATCCTTATTTTTGACTGGGAGCTCGATCAATGACTGCAGATATAACTCCAGAGCAGCCTGAAGCGACGATGTTCAGCGTCAGAAAAAAAAACTGCCTTCGAACGTTACTTACTTTACGCTGGTCGGATTTTGCAGGGGCATGATCCCTCCATAGTTTGCCCTCAGGAAGGGTTGCAATCTTCTTCGAGACACCCTTCCCAACAACAGCCCTCAGTCGATGATCAAGCCCCAATACGTCGGAGTATAATTTTTCTACTTTCCAGGGTTCCTTGGCTTTTCCGGGATCCACCTCAATCTCGAATGACAACACATCCTTGCCCCGATCGTTCGGCCTAATAGAGGAATGCGAAACAGTGACACGGGTAGTTTTGAGATCATCAGCAATAAGAGGGAGTGCGCGGAAAGTAGCACTGGGCCCATTGCCCGCTGTTGATTTCGATGACGAAAGATAGGATTCCGGCGACGGGGACGACGTGGATTCGAGAGATGACTGAGATTGTGACAACATGGAGGCCTCGGATTGGGACAGCCAACGTGTCTGGGATGGCACGATTGCCTCTGCAGTTGATAGGAACTGGGGTCCCGGGTTTGGCAATTGGTCACTGTGGAGGTGACTTGGTCGATGTACTCGAGTGGGACCGTGTGAAGGCGGCAATGGGAATCCGTCAGCATCAGTAGATTTGTCATTGTTGATGGCCGCAGAGGTCGCTTCAATTTCGTCCTCGTCCTCGACGATGTCAAGGGACTCGGTCTCCTCGCCACCGCGGACACCGACACGCACGGAAGCCTCGCCGGTATTGACGCCGTGACCCGTTTGAGGTTCAAAGGTTGTAGTCAAGCCTAGGCTCTGAAGTGGAGGTTCACTGATGCTAGCGATGTAGCGCTTAGCCTCATCTGGAAGGGAAACGTTCGAGCCGCGGTTTGCAGGCTTATTTTCGGGAATCGGGCTGAGCAAGGCGGTGCCGTGGCTAGACGAATGTGGCATGAGCGATGCGGGGTGGGTGCCTGGCAAGAAGTCTGGGTAGAGCGAAGATGCTTGTGATGATATCGTGGTGTTGGGAGCGTGTTGTTGCGGGTGAGGCTCAGGAACCCCGTCGGCGTAGGGCCTGCAGTTGAGCATCGGAGCTGCTGACTGATTGGTCGCGGCACGAACATGGGGTCTTTCGGCTTCGCTCGAACGAGAAAGCAGGATGGACGAAGAGGGTGGTTGATTTGGGGAAGGGCTCGAGCTACGTTGGGGAAGAGATGCTGATCGGGGCGGGACAATGGCAGGTGGCGTGACACTGGGATGAAGTGGCTGAAGATCGCGGTCGTTGACGTCTTGTGTTTGAGAGGGAGAGGCGGGACGGTCATCGCTGGGAGAACCTGAGGTTGCATTTTCAGCAAAGGGAGGACTGCATGAGAGGGAGGGAGAGACCTAGAGTGTCAGACACATGCCTGAGCACGGCTGGGCGGGGATCTCGAGAGGCGGTGATTTCTGAAGTGCTGGACACGGAGACGTTGGACGGAGAGGGTCTTAATGGCCTTGGCTTGTCCTTGTCTTTCTTGGAGGCGACGCTGAGACCAGCAGCCTGGAGACGGGCCTTATAGGTGTCTCGTTCTGCGCGGAGACGCTCGAGCTCCTTGACGACTTGGTTGTAGGCACTGCGCTGCTTCTCGATCAGTTTCCAGAGCTGGGTGTTCTGAGCGGAGAAGATGTTGCGTTCAGAGAGGGCCTGGTCGAGGGCGGCGAGGTGGGGATTGGGAGCGTGCGCATGCTGGGCGAGGAGGGCGTCGAGGGAGATGGGGTGGGTGGTCGGGTTGGGGGCGGAGTTGTGGCGGTCTGGCATGTCCAACGAGGTCAGCTGGCAAGGACGTGGTGGTGATCCATGACGGTGGTCCATTTCCGGACGTGGCACGCGACTCGCACCATCCGATGCTACTTCGCGCACGCCTCCCCAGCGCCCTCTTCCGACGCCGCGTCCGTTCCATCGCCCGGTCCTCCCCCGCCAACTCCCCCACGAACAACCTCGCACTCAGCCAGGCCCGTGATTCTGACTCCCCCGTCGAGTTTACCGACGCGGTCAAGCCCGGCCATGCTGTCATATCCACGTTCGACCTCTTCAGCGTCGGTGGTCAGTGACCCCGTCCAATTCCCTCTCTCTCGTCGTTTGAACATGCTTTCAAGTCGGCCCGAGCAGCTCGCACACGGTCGGACCCATGCGCGCCGGCAAGATTTTCATCACGGATCTTCAGGAATTAGGCTTGTTGGACCAGGCATGTCATACACACACCGTCGTCCACGACTTCACCTAACACCTGCCGCAAGGTCAAGACCATCAAGATAGTTCTGTGAGTATCATCAGATCGTTGCCTCCACGGTCTGACGCCTCCCATAGCTATGGTTCGCTCGCCGCGACCGGTTAGTCTTCCTCACCTCTCGTTTCCGCCACCTGCTTACTTCCGCGGACCTCCTAGGTAAAGGGTATGCCGTCGAGCTGACTGAAATCAAATAATACACTATGTTCAATTCTCTCCCTAGGCATCACACTCCCCAGGCAATCCTCCTCGGTCTCGAAGGTTCTGATCCAGAGACGATCGATTGCGGCACCATTCCTTCGCGCTACGAGGCCATCCTGCACAACAAGTGCTTGCATCTTGGCGGAAAACGACCCATCCACTTCGATATGGACCGGGATATGCTGTGGCGCTGGGATCAGGTTCTCAAGACGCACCCCAACGGCATGCGCTTCTCCTGTTTCAACGAGGACGGGGATCTCCTCGCCACAAATGAGTATTTTAGGTAAGGCAGCACATCCCATCTCTGTATGGTTTCCATCCCGACCCGACCATCCCTAGTGTTGGTGGTGGTTTCGTCGTCAACGACAAGACCAAAGGTATGCAGTGCGCCTGTCGCGACATGCTGTTTTTTGTTGATTCCTCGTCAGCCGATGAAAACTTATTTTACAAGGGTGTCGACAAAAGTGCCGTACATGGCGCTCGTTTACATCAGACACACAGTGTCGAGATGGGCGATGTCGTTCCTGCGCAGGTTGAACCCAATGATCCGGGTCACCCACCGTATCCCTTTGAATCAGGAAACAGTCTCCTTGCGCTGACCAAAAGGCACAACGCAAGTCTCGTTGGTCCAACCTTATGAGTGTCACTGGCCTGATTTTTGCGCCAGATGACAATTGCGCAAATCGTTCACGACAACGAACGCTACTTTGGTCTCTCCGAGCGGGAGATACAAAACAAGGTACATCGTCGCTCACAGCATTGCAAGTCCGATAGAACATCAGCGGCCCATTTCACAGTTGATGCGTATTTGGAGTGTCATGGATAATTGCATTCGCACTGGAGTCACTGCCTCTGAAAAGACATTGCCCGGTAGGTTACGGTTGCAGAGACGCGCTCCCATGCTTTACAGACGCCTCATGCGAGGGTGAGTTTTATCCACTCACATTAGATATGCTTGGTCAAATACTTGCGGACGAAAAGATTCTACCCAGGCATCGGAATGCCGACAGTACAACTCATTGGTCCTGGTTCGCCTCCAGCTGCACTAGATTCTATAGATGCACCCGAGGGTATGGAAGCCGCTGCATCTTCGCAACAGGAGCAACAAGAGCCAGTCACACACCCCGACGCGCGAAATCGTGCTCCCCGTGTGACTGGGTTGTTTGATCACCCAGTTCTTCCCATGCCCCCTGTTGGTAACATTCGCGATTACTCTGTACCCGCCACTGATGTAACCTTGGGATATAAGCGCAAGACGATGATTCCAGCCGTTGATTTCCTCTCCTGCTATGCCATTGCAGTCAATGAGGTGAATGCTTCCGGGGGACGCATTGTCACCTCTCCCACCAACGGCGCAGCTGGTGTTATCCCTGCCGTGCTGAAATATATCGTCGAATTTGTGAGCGATGACCCCGAGAAGTCCGTCAAGACTTTCCTGTTGACTGCCTCGGTCCGTTTGCCCCCTGTTTTAGCGTGATGTGAAGCTAATGAAAAAATGTTCAGGCCATCGGGATGTTATTCAAACGTGGAAGTACCATTTCTGCTGCGGAGGGCGGTTGTCAGGCCGAAGTTGGAGGTAATTCGTCTCTTGGCTTCGTAGGTCCTAGTGCTGACATGTAACAACGCAGTGGCATGTTCCATGGCTAGCGCAGGTTTTGCAGCGTGTATGGGCGCTTCTCCCGAGACGGTACTGCAGGTGGGTCATGGATTTTTTAAGCAGGACCCCATGTCTAATGTTGGTGTAGGCGGCAGAGATTGGTATTGGTATGTTGTGATTATCCGAAATGTGTAATGTCCATTCCGATGCCGAAGTGACAGAGCACAACCTCGGGCTAACCTGCGATCCAATCGACGGGCTTGTACAGGTCCCTTGCATTGTATGTAACCAATTTGTATTTGATGGACTTTGATGCACCTTACTCCAGGAACGTAACAGTCTGGGAGGTTCGGACAGCCAACGGCGTACTGAACGGGTGAGCTAACTCTCTGCATAGCCGTAAAAGCGGTCACCGCTGCGCAACTTTCCATGGCCAGTCATGGCGTGTATCGGGTAACGCTTGACGAAGCAATTGAAGCCATGCGTCTTACCGCTGCGGACATGAGTGTCAAATACAAAGAAACGAGTCTCTCTGTACGTCCTTCCTTATGCGAGAAAAACGTGAATACTTATACTCCGATTTGATACAGGGTCTTGCCGTGAGTATCAGTGTCCTCATTGCAGTTTTTAATATGTTCGGGTGCTGAGAATCCCGCAGACCACGGTTAAGATCCCGCTGACTGTTCCTGCATGCTGAATCGTTCGTACTTTAGGGTGGATGGACTGAATTTACGGCGATACACACTATATACAATTCGCATGTTTTAGAGGTAGGCCACTAACGTAGATTCTAGACATGATACATAATTTACTGCGACTGAATGTCAACGAACTTAGGTTAGCAAGTATGTACTCGAGAGGCGGAAATAGCCAACACTCCGGCCCGTGGTCACGTGGTGGTGAATCATAGTCGTAAAGTAGGGTCAGGAGTAGTCCCTGTAGGGTCCACTCTGACTCGGCACCATGAAAATGGAACAACAGGGACTGCCACCATCCCAATTGCCAGCATCCTCCTCCAAGTATCACCACCCGTATTTCACCACGTCCGAAGTCGATTACCTGTCTGAGAAACAGCGCGGCAAGCTTTCCGCCACCCAGGAAGAGAAGATAAGACAGCAAGCATGCGGGTTCTTGGAGGTCGTCGGTGCAAAAATAGGCTTGTGAGTCTTCCGACGCTTGGCTCGCACATATTCTCGACCGCCGATTACAGCCCTCGGAGGACGATTGCCACGGCGCAAAATCTGTATCATCGCTTTCACCTGTTCTTTCCACGGAAAGACTTTAATTACTACGTGCGCGCGCGTCTTGTGTGTCTACGACGTTCTAATACTAATTACGGGACAGGACGTCACTCTCGCTGCGCTGTATGTGTCGACGAAGATGCACGACACCTTGAAAAAGCCCCGCGAGATTATCATGGTGTCTTATGTTGTTCGGTTTCCAGAGTTAGCAGCAAAATCAAAGACACTGGGCGGTGAGGTCGACATGGACTCGATGGTCAGTCTGGGTCTACTCGCAAACGAATTACATTTATGTCACTCAGACAGTCGAACACGACCGTCAACGACTTCTCGCTGTAGAACGCCTGATATTGGAAACAATCTGTTTTAATTTCACGTCGAAGATGCCTTTCCCCTACGTTTTCAAATTAGGTCGGAAACTGAGAGGTATTTTTTTCGTCCTAGCTGCTCCTGCAGGATAATCAGTGCCCGCTTTCAGCGTCCAAGTTACTCATCAAGTTTGCCTGGCGTCTGACGATCGACTGGTATGTGACGCCTTCTGTTTCACTTGATTTGACCGTCTCAACGCACTGTGCGCAGCCATAGGACCCTTGTTCCAATTATGTACCCACCTAATACGGTTGCCTTGGGCTGCTTGTATACCTCTGCCCTGCTTTTGACGCTGGAGACTCTTCCGCCGTCCAACTCTGTCGACGAATCTGCTCGACATATAGCCGGTCTTCTGAAAGAGAAAACTGACTGGGAACAAACGTATATGGTGGAGGCAGAAGACCTCCAAGGTGGGTGCCTCGTCCTCGGGCCTCACGCACAATGCACTGATGATTCGCGGAACAGAAATTGCACATCTACTCATCGACCTTCTCATCCAGGCCGCGCAAAACACATCTGCGAATACCTCACCCAGGACTCCGTCATCGCCGTCCCCACATCCATCTCCGCGAAATCAGCATTACTCCTCCGGTGGTCCTCCCCAGCCACTGCCAGTTCCTTATAAAGCCGATCAACTGATTCATTTGAAGATTGCAATGCGGCAGAATGAATTTCCGCCTCGACCGCATAAACCGCTTGCAGGATCCGATCCTAGCGCGTTGTACAGTGGGGAAGACGTTGCTCTACTCGGGAAGAATGAGGGTACCGTGCGATTTTTATTCGGACCTCCCAGTGTTGTGGGCCAGCAAGGGTGATATTTTCACGTAGTCGTAGCGATACACCTGTACCATTTTGATCGGGTGATATTGATCAAATCAAGGTCGTCAGCCTTGCGCAGTTTGTGCCGCCTCGTTTAAACCATCATGTCCGTGTCCGATGGGAATCCTGGAGCGGGGCCGTCTCCCTATACTCATCTCGATCCTTTCCAAGGAGAACAAACCGTACTGATTTTGGTAGGATTAATTGCATCGGGCAAGGTAAAAGGCGGGCCCTTCCGCCGAGTCACACGGATTTGTTGATCATGGCTCCTCCGTGTCTTTCTAGTCTACTTTCGCAGAGGCTCTTGAGGGTTACTTCCCCAGATTTCGTCGCTGTAACCAGGACGACCTGGGCACCAGGCGGCAGGTAGAGGAGCTTACCTACCACACGCTTTCCGAAGGTCGCTCGCCGTGCATCGATCGGACCAATTTTAGTGCCTTGTATGTTGGCAGTTTACGCGACTTTTCGCAGGCTGCTAACACGCTCGAAAAGACAGCGATCTCACTGGAGCGAGATCGCCCGCGCGTTTCCGGGAACTTCTGTCAGCATTATCGTCTTTGATACCCCCTATGAGGTGAGAAGCCGCCAGGCTCAAACGCGCGCTCGACGAGAGCGAAGCTGCTGACTCCCCTCGCTTTTCGTTTCGCAGGTCTGCGCTTCTCGCCTCGAACGGCGTAAGTCGTGCCTAAATATTTCTTTTTTCTACTTCGAGTTTAGCATCGCTAACCGCGTGCTGGGGGCGTTCCTCTCACAGGTACTTCGCACCCTACGATCCACAGCGTCCAGCAGGGCGTAGCGGTCCTGCAGAAGTTCGCCTCGGACTTCCAGCCACCATCGTCGGAGGAGGATTATGATCATATCATATATCTCCGGCCGGCAGACCACCCGCGACCCGAGTATACGCGGGACGACGTCTCATCCATCCTGGGACGTCTGAAAGCATCCACACGGGTTTCCGGGAGTCCCGGAACAAGTGCCACGCAGCGCAACCCTGTGCCCCGCTATGGACACGGCGGGAGGTACTCGCGTTCCAACCGAGCACGTGGCTACCGCGGTCGTGTTAGTTATCAGGGTTCTTCGCCCCCACGAGGAACTTTGTATGGTTCTTCTCGGTTCACAACCAGGGTCGGAGGGTTTAGCAGTCCTAACTGGAGGCGACCGAGTTCTGGTGCGGCAACTGGTCGGGAGAAGTCTGATCAACAGCGATCAGCAGCTGTCGCAAGCAGTGTACCTTCAATGGAAAGCTCAAAGGACTCGGCAGAGGAACGTCATAATAGTACCTAAATCGGATCGCCCTGATGTATTGTCACGTACAGCTTGAAAAATGCTTATTGTCCGTTCCGTAGTGTAACAGAATTCGGCCTCGGCAAAAAGCCAGGAGATTGAAAGGATCAGATTATCGCAGTACAGGACGGCGAAGACATTACACGCCGGTTACCGGACAGGTCAAATTCATTTATCATCATGCTGCACACGATGTGTACGAGTACTTAACGGTACGACAGCCTGCGACAACGAGACTAGCGGACGGGGTCATGAACCAGATTTTTTAGACGTGTCTTGGGCCTCGGCAGCTTGCATCTGCTTTCCTAGGATCTTTGCGCCAACCTAAGAAATCGGCGGTTATGGTCAGAACGTCGGAATGATCCAGATAAATATTACAAACATTCCGAATATGCATTGCGGCGCGTTCGACACCGTGTTCTTTGGAACGTTTGTAATATTCCAATGCTTCCTCTAATTGGCCAGCTGCCCACATCGGGTGAGATAATTTTTGGAACAATAAGCTATCATATGTGCCACGCACCGGCTTCCAGAACTGCGGCGAGATTGAAAGCAATCTCAGGGTCTTCCGGTGAGAGTGAAGCCGCTATGCTGGAAAACAATAGTCAGTAGTCGTATATGGCAGTCGCGATTGGTTACGTGCTGTAAATGATGAAGCGCGAGGTCAGGTCGTGAGACAGGTGATATTATGTATGCGCTGGCGAGGTCTTTTGGGATGTTGGTGCCAGCGGAGTCAACCGGAATAGAGACACGTACTCGTGTGTGCGTCTGCGCTCGTGGGCTGTAACGCGATCGATTCTTTCCAGGCTGAAATGGCATCATCAAATTCCTCTGGACACAATTGCGTCTGATCTGTGATTTGGAACCGCGAAAATATAAATCAGGCGTACTCAGGTGATAGTGTGTAACGCCGAGGTTGAAGAGGGAGCTGGCATTGCGTTTGATCTCTACGCTGCGTTTGTAGAGCTCCCTGGCACCCTGGACGTCGCCCTCCTCGAGTTTTTGTGTGCCCTCCTGGAGGCATTGCATAGCCTCGAGTTCCGCGGGGTCGGAGGCCGTAGAATGCGGAGTGGTGGAGGTAGCCCAGCCTTGGAGAAGCGGTCATGTGTCTGACTCGAGCGCAGACTGACATACAAACTCACGTCTCGGGATATTGCTGCATGGCCCACACGAGATGGCGACGCCACAACGCGACGAGACGCGAACAGTAGACCTGGCAGGTGAACATAAACGGGCGGCTCGGCTGGAGAGATACCTGGACGCAGCTGTCCGGAGCTGCGGTGTTGGAGACGTCGCGAGCACATGCGCAACCCGAACCGACGTAGCAGTGGGCAGCGACATGCTAATTGTTTTCTGCACGACTTTGGCTATAATTGTAGCATGCACATGTATGGATATGTGCTATGAAATAGAAATAGCTTCCCACGATCTTCCGGTCTCGCGCTCTTCCAAAATTTCACGGCTGTTCCGTTCGCTGCTTTCACCCGCGACTAGACGCCTTTGTTCCTTTCTTCCATGGCCTCCAGAAACTCTCAAAACCCGCCTTCAGGATCTCAAGATTCTGTGCACAACCAGGTTTCCCGCGATGATTCCTCGGTCGACAGTCCGGTCACCGCAACCGACCTCCTTTCGGGTGCCTATGACCCCACCAGACTACACCCTCTCGCCCAGCTCGGGGACCAATTAGATTATCTCGTACTAGATGACGACAAAGTCAGCGATATGCCAGGAGCTGGAACCGCCATGCCTTCTCGGGGTTGGAGCGACGATTTGTGCTACGGTACAGGCACTACGTACCTCGGCGGTAAGTTCTCTCCTCTCTATCGGCTCACGAACACGAGTCTGGCACGCGTTTTGTACGTTTAACTCGTGTGTTTTCTCCACGGCTCCTTCTCACCTTATCTTAAATGTCGCCACATCGCCAACTTGGGCTATTCTTATTGTTTTCGAACCTGTCACATGCTCATACATGTTTCCGCAAGGACTTGCCGTGGGTGGTATATGGGGTTTGAATGAGGGCGCACGACGGCCACTAGCCGTGTCGAACGCACGGCTTCGGATCAACAGCATCCTCAACTCGGTCACAAGAAGGGGTACGTTCATAGGTAACTCGGCTGGCGTGCTTGGTGAGTTGACATTTCCCGTCGGCAACGTGTCGCTCGGTTGGATGACTGATCTTGTTTCACAGCGCTTGCATACAACGGGATCAACTCCTCAATAGATTCGTTTCGCGGTAAACACGATACAGCCGGTAGTATGATTGCGGGCGCACTGACGGGTGCGCTGTACAAGTCTACAGGTATCGTCGGATTCCGCGGCCGAGTATGTCCTGCTGATGGAGCCGTCTAGCTGGAGTTAGACCCGCCTGTGTCGCAGCGACATTAATCTCGGGATTGGCGGGTATTTGGAGCTACGTGAAGAAGAGCGTATGATTGACTCCCTGTATTATGATATACCACTATAATGTCCCGGCGTAGGCTTCTCGGAATCGTTTCCCTTGATGGTAAGCGTACCAATAGGATTCGGAGCGCAACGAGAGCCATCATTACAGATACTTACACGACAATATTCAAAGAAGTTGCCCTATATTGCCTGAATAGACCTCACCATATCGGTCTTCGGTAGATCTGTCACACTGTTTGGCTACGGAGATTTTGACACCCCTTGTGTCTTCCTTTGACTCCGAGCTCCGCGCCCTGGAAATGAGTGGGTATATGATCATGATCTGTACACACACGAACGCATAAATGCCAAGTTCTTACCCAATGCCATTCTGACTTCTTCCTCCAGGTATCGCATAACGCCATTTCTTTGCCTCCCTTGCGGGCCGTTCCTTTCTTGTCGCCTATGCCAACTTCTTCCCCAGACTGTGTCACTCGGTCAAGGGATTCCACATGGGACAAGGCATTCACTCAGAATGGTTTAGTATCTTCTCATGACTACGCAATGTTTCCTACTCATAGCCATCATCGACACGACGACGGATCCTCGCCCCATAGCAGCGAGGGAGAACTTACGGTAGGTCCCCACCACTTGCCAGTTGTAGCGTTAGCCATTCACCACATTCCAGCGCGCACGGCAAACTCGGCCGATCACGCCTATCACGCCCATCGAATATATACCATCGTAAGATCGCTATTTTTTGTGGGGATACTCTGTCTGAGTGGTTGTACGTGACATCCAGAAACCACAAGAGGCTTCTTCATGACTCTTCGTGTGGCAGTTCCTGTGCCTCACCCCAGTCGAACACCAGTAGCGATCACTCTAGAACGCGATCGCCACCTTCTGCGTGGAGTCTACCGCCACAATCTGAGCCCTCGGCTCAGAATGGTGCTTGGACCCAAGCGTCCACCGCGGACCGATCCAGCCCCCTCCAAAACCAATTCCAACTGAACCAACCGAGAGTCGGGTACTCCTCATTTCTTCACGATAGTCAAACCAGGTATTTCAACCGCTGTGTCGGGAGGTACCTATGGCTCATGCATACTCGACGCAAGAACGTATCATCTTGATGTCGTGCAGCATCCTCAAAGGACGGCAGAATTTGGATCCGCTAGTTTGTCGCGCCTGCCGTTGGCACCTCCAATCGTTGTTCAGCTCATCGTACGAGATCGCTTTGGGAATGTCATCATCCCGTAAGTGTTGATTTGCCCTCCAGGGTAACAGGAATCCTGGAGATATGTATCATTTACTTTTGTCAGCGAGATGGAGCTTCCCTTCTTGGTCGCGCATTTGTCGCTATTTTCAGACGACGGGACGAGACCGCTAGACATGGGGACCGCGCCAAATGGGGAGGCACCTCCACGGCGGCTACTGTACGGAAACCTCGTGTCTTCTCCCCAAAAATTACGGGACCTTCAAGGTCGCCTAGGACTCTATTTTCTATTTTCCGACGTAAGTATTCGTTGGCGGGGTTGCTTTCAACTCGGAATATCGTTGCTGCGAATATCACAGTGAGTATGGGCGGAACGTGAGACGTGTTTCGTGTACTGAGCACTGGTTACCGGTTTCAGGACGGACGCCTCCGGGGTTATGAGTATTGCATCGCAAGGCACCGTGCTTGCACAAGCCCGGACACGACCATTTGATGTTGTTACCCATGAAAATTACGTTGCTCCGGGTAAGAACCATCAAGCTGATTTGAGACTAGCTCGGTGTGACTGATTGCGGCCGCCTTGACGGCATGGCGTACGGGCAGCTACGACACGTTTAACGCAAAGTTTCTTGCGACAAGGCGCACGAATTTACGCCTTTACGCCCACCAGTCCCTAGACGATAGATTGTGCGCATGACTCTCTCTATTTTCACGGATACCCAAGACCTTTGATGCCATGTCGTGCATAGCTACTGTTTCCATACGATTTTCGATCTTCTACTGTGACTGTTTACTGTTGGTTCTGACAACTGGAGCAAGGTTCGTCTGGTCGTAATTGCACACGCCTTCGGAAGGGATATCGTGGGACGGGTGACGCTCCTTACGAGGTTGACGTGGCGTTACTGGCGTGGAGGACAAGTCAGATAGGGATGACAGGCCTCAGGGGGAACGTGCGTGGACCGGGAGTGGGGTAACAGGGTGAAACGCACGCGGAGAGGATAGCCCGAGCGCAGCGTCGACGCAGCACAGCAACACACATCTTGGCGCACGCTGTGGCCTTGAGGCTGTGGTCGAACTGCGTCGCTTCCGCAGCGACGTTGCTCGAGAATCGACCGTGGGAATATTTCAATTCGAGTGGCATTTTAGGGCCGACTTGCAGCGCGACGAGCACGTCGCAGTCCATCCTCTTTCTTCATCACCATCACCAGCCCCATGGCCAACAAAGACTACTATAACGGACAGTCGCAATACTATCCTCCCCCTGGTGTGTCATCCTCATGCAGACCGAACCCTGGCGATGAGCTTACCGCGTTGCCAGGCCCACCACCACAGGGGGGTTACTACCCTCAGCAGCCGCAGCAATCGTACCCGGGTCATGGTCAGCCTCAGTACGGGGGTCCAGGCTATCAGCCGCAGCCCCCGCCACAGACTGTCTACGTGTGCGTTGTTCGTGTGCCGCGCCGGAAGCTCGGTTCCGCTGACTTTGTTGCAGCCAACAACCTGGGCAGCAGCGCCGCGGAGGCGGTGGTGACGGCTGCCTCGCATGTCTGGCCGGAGCATGTCTCTGTTGCTGCGTCGAAGGTACGTGTTCGGCTCTGGCGCGGGAACAGGTGGCTGACGGGGTCGACAGAGGCGCTGTGCGACTGCCTGCTCTAGGACGGCGTTAGTTTGAGACGACGATGTATACCACGACGATTATCGATTCGACGACTCTAATGTATTGAGATTTTTACCGAGTTTCACTACGATGGACGCCATGTAAATTATCTAGCGAATCGGATGATTGCTGTTCGGCCTCCGGTTTGTTCCGTGTGTTTTTGGTTCGCTTGTTTCGCTTGTCGCTCCTTGCCTCGAAATCCTGAAAAATGCTCTCGAGGCTGACCCAGGCCGTCCTTAGGAGCCGCACGCCCTTGAAACACTCGGTGTGTCGCCCTCCTCCGTCCCCTCCCCGTCTCATCCTCCACCAGGTCCGCTCCGCGTCGTCCTCCGCAAGCACACCGGTCGGTGCACTCCGCACTCGTCTGTGCACCCGTGCTTAACAGTCCTCTAGTCTCTGTTCACCTCGCGCGCGTCCCTCGTGTCCGTCTCCCTTTTCTCCGCCGGCTCGATAGCATGGTATACCCATCTGTATGGCACGCTCCCTTTCATCGGTGACGTGCACGCAAACTCGCTCGCCGATGACGGTCTCCACCCCGCCGTATATCCATGGCCCCACAAGGGCTGGTTCGACACCTTCGACCATGCCAGGTATGTCCCCACGGCACTCCTGAATCTCGTCTTCCGACACGTCCTAGCATCCGTCGTGGCTTCCAGGTCTACCGCGAGGTTTGTGCCGCGTGTCACTCCCTCGACCGTATTGCCTGGCGCAACCTCGTTGGCGTGTCCCATACCGTCGATGAGGCACGAGCTCTGGCAGAGGACGTCGAATACGCCGACGGTCCCGACGACAACGGAGAGATGTTCCAACGCCCAGGCAAACTCTCCGACTACTTGCCTCCTCCGTACCCCAATGAAGAGGCAGCGCGTGCCAGCAATGGTGGTGCCCTTCCCCCAGACCTCAGCTTGATCGTCAAGGCCCGACACGGCGGTGCAGTATGTCGTCTTCACGTGCTCGCGACGCGTACTTGATCCATTGTTCTAGGACTATGTCTTTTCTCTCTTGACAGGCTACATGGACCCTCCTGCTGGCATCGAGATCCGTGAGGGCATGAACTACAACCCTTATTTCCCCGGCGGTGCCATCTCTATGGCCCGACTATTGTTTGACGGCCTTGTCGAGTACGACGACGGTATGCGAGCATATCGTAGGTGACGTTCGCCCAGTTGATCCAGTGTTTCGCAGGCACCCCCGCCACGACCTCGCAGATGGCCAAAGACGTCGTCACGTTCCTCAACTGGGCCGCCGAACCCGAGCACGATGAGCGCAAGCGACTTGGATTGAAAGCTGTCATCTTGTTTTCGACCTTGTTCGCTATCAGCATCTACGTCAAGCGGTTCAAGTGGACCGTCATTAAGAACCGGAAGATCTGTAAGTGTCTCTGTCTCGCATGCATGTAGAGTCTTGACGTGCGATGCCACTACAGTGTACAACCCACCCGTAGACAAAACGCATTAGAGGGGAGTGGTGTAGAGTCGACTAGATTCTTACGGTCGTACCCTGCTAATGAGATTTCGCTGTGTGAGACCGTGGGAACATCTGAGTGGATTTACAATTGCATACGTCTTCGTCGTTCGCTTCATTCCACCGTTCATCTCACCATCCACCACTGCCCATATGTCCTCCGACTCGTGGCCGCCCCAACTAAAGTGAGCACCGTTCATGTCACGCTGGTCGTGCTGTGCATCTGTCACTCTGCAGAGAATGGGTCGCGAAGTGTCTGGGACAAATGACCGACGCCAACAGAGCTGAAGCTCAGGCAGAGTTGAGACAGGTAATTGCTGACGCTTTCACCGCCAAGACCCTGTGGACCACGGATTGGACCGGTGTACAACTCCAAAGGTGTTCTCTATGTTTCTCCTCAAGTCCCCAGTTGACCCTCGTTTCTGCGCAGCCTAATCTCAAAGCCCTCGCCTGCGCTGAAGCGTAAGATGTGAGTCCAGGCCTCCACGCCGATTTGCATGGTTGACAGAATATGATCAGAAATGAATCACAGATGACCAGCAAGAAAGCGAAGAAATCAGCTTCGCAAAAAAACGCGACGACACCTCTCGATCTGGGGGATCAAGCAGCACTTAACCGACGCGCTGAGCGTTTTCAGCGCGAACATGAAATAGAACGACAGAAGAATCTTCGCATCAATGGCGGTCAGAGTACTCCGAAAGCCAATTCGCCGGGTGCTCATCTTCTTAATCGCATATGGAGAGCTGATTCCCCGTCTACGTTTGGACCTAACCTCGATGACCCCGAGGCGGATCCGGTCAGTCTGACCTCTTCGTTTCCTGTTACTGACCGACAGATTTTTATAGAACGTACCCAACTGGGACCGTCATACCATTGTTGGGACAAACATGGAGCTGTTCAAAGATTACCTCCGGCTTACATCGGTAAATACGGCCCACGTCTCATGCGCCTGCAGATATTGAAGCTTCTCTTTAGGAACCTAGACCGGAATTGATTCGCCCTTATCCAGTACTGCAACAGACACTTGTGGAATTGAAAAATCGCTGGCGACAAAAGGTTCCATACGACTGGATATGTAACCAGTTCAAGAGCTTGCGCCAGGATCTGACTGTAGGTTGATCTTGTTCATGCCTAACCTTGCTTTGACCTTTTTTCCTTTCTCACGTCAGGTGCAACGAATCAAAAACGAGTTCACTGTCGAAGCGTATGAGAACCATGCACGGATGGCACTCGAAAAGGTATGTGACCTTGTGCCTAATGTTTGGAAAGTTCACTGTATCGCTGTATCGTCTTTGTAGTCTGATATGGTAGAATACAATCAATGCCAGGCAGCGTTGAAGTCACTCTACGAGCTCGGCATACCAGGAAAGGTCGAAGAATTCACGGCATACCGCATACTCATGCTCCTACATGGCAGAAACAAGAGTGGTGTGTTTTACTTGCTTCTATCGGTTCTTGCTTCGTTGATTTCTTGCTTGGCTCGCACATTGCTTAGAATTAAACTTATACGTAGGTCAACTAACACCCAGACAGAAAATGGATAAGGACGTTCGGCATGCTTTGCATGTGCAGCGGGCGTTGTCGATGGGCAATTATCACGCACTATTTGAGGCGTACCTGAATGCCCCGAACATGGGCGCGTACATCATGGATCATTTCATTGGCCGAGAGAGGGCGAAAGCTTTGATGATCATGACCAAAGCGTATGTGTTCTGCCTCTGGGCTCTTTCGTCCGTTTTCTCAGCCAAAAATTTTACTGATAGATACCGAACGCTGACCTTGGCTTTCATTCACAACGAGCTTGCATTCGAATCGTTATCGGACACCCAATCATTCTTGCATACCCATCAAGCGGCAGTGTTCACGAATCCAAACAGCCCCCCACACGAAAAGGTTTTGGACTGCAAAGCTGCGTTGCCATTGATCACGCAAGCTTACGAGGACAAGTACCGTAAAATCGCGATCAAGGGCGCTGTATGAGACCGCCTGGGTCGGAAAATTTGGCGAACAATCCTGTTCGCGCAATCGGCCTCAGCTCTGTGGAATCAAGACCCACGGGCTTGTGTGCATTCTCCCCGCCACGTCCTCACGCCCTTGGTCTCACCATCTACCTGTCGTTTCTGTCATCTCGGTCTTGCTCTGCTCTGTTTTTCTTTATCCCCTGATATCTAACCTCTCTGGCCCCTCGCCTCAACGTGTATCCCTGCCCATGGCCTACCCGCACGTTGCAACGCTCATTGTACCATTTCAATTGCATTTGGATATCATGCAGGGGTGCTTTTGATACATCCTAGAGACAAGCCTCAAGCTCCCACGTCCTTTCGAAGCTAGACGTTTAACCACTACATGCGAACGCCACAGGTTCTCCAAGGCCCCTTCAAGAGACGATGATCTTGACAATTCCTGCCCTGTTTCGGTTTGCACAGGTTACAGTCATGTGCAGCTATATAGGTACGCCGGACGTGAGGTTGGTCGGAGAAGGGAGTCGAGGGAAAGGATTTTATTGTAATGATATCTACTGAGGATATCCCTCCTTTCAGCGAATAGCTAATATTGCTGTTGCGAATGGGCGCTTGCTTCCCACTTGACTCGTTATTGCTATCAGGGAATATTAATCCCGCATCCGCGCAGGTATGAACCGTCGTAGTGTAACCTCCCGTACTGTGTAATGTGTGAAACAGGCCGGGGACAACAGAACGTGTTCTGACACCCTGGATCGTGCAGGGATGGTCACGTATGACAAGACGAGGGTCTACGCAAGGTCCAGCAACCGTGCGTTAGCTTTCGGCCACAACGAGCAGAGCGAATCGACCTTTTGAACTTGCGAATTCACCCTGTTAATAGTGCTGAGCCAAGACCATGAGAAAGGGGACGCGTTGTTCAGGTCGAACGGCGACCCATCTTGATCGGTGGGGTCTTCGTACACCGGACACACCACGATGGCGAACCTGGGACTCCGCGTTTAACATTTTTCACTTACCCGCAACTAGCGGCACTCACTCGGCATGCGCAAAGACGGGTCCACGCTTGTAAAGTAGATAATCGACGCAGAATTTGATGCCGCTTTTGACGACCCAGCCAAGGGATCTGTAATGGTGATATGCGACGTAACTCACCAAGAACGGGTTGTCAAATCGGCGGTCTCGAGGTGGATCAAGGGTCGGCGCGTGAGTGGGGGACGGCGAGTATACGTTCTGGAACGCATCCCATATCTGCACAAGGGTCAGGGCATCACCCTGATCGACCAGCGGGAGAAGAGAAGTGAGAAAGGCCCATACGGTGGGAATGCGAGACGGCTCACGTCATCGGGGTTCGCGATCGCGAGACAGTCAAGGTTCCACAGAAGAAAGAAAGCCTCTGGGAGGGTGAGCTGGAGGTGCTCCACATTCTCTATCGGCCCTTCCTCCTCCTCTTCCTCCTCCTTGTCCTCGCCATCGTCGTTCTCGTCGACATGCGAAAGGTTCTCGCCTAGCTGTGTATCGTCCTTGTGTTTCCAGGTCGCGGCTGAGGGGATCATGCGCGTCCCGTCCGGGGCGTAGATTGTGGACACGATTCGTCCCTGTTGGAACGCCTCTTCCGCCTGTGCGGCAGCGTTGGCCATCGCCTTGGCACGGTCGAGCTTGAATTGCTTTCGTTCCGCCCTTCGCATCGCCGTGACCTCCTCGGACGTCATCAGACCTAGTCCAGTCGTGAGCCCACACAGAAAGCTCGCGCCTCAGAGACGGACGGCGCACCTTTCCGAGCGAGCTGACGCGCGTGGATCTGTCGAGCGAGCCAGCTGGGTTCGCTCCTGGAAAGGTCGCCTTTGCCGAAAAACCCGCGCTGCCAGAGTACGTTCGCGTCCTTTGTGTCGAACACCCACACCGAACGGGTCGCGACGTCCAGGACGCCCTGGCAATGGGGGTTGAGGATGTCAGAGGACGCGGCGACGCCGAAAAAGTGCAAGGCTTTGCGGAGGAAGGAGGGCTCGGCGGGTTCAGCGAAGATGACGGGGAGTGGGTGAGCGTAGATGCGGTTGTTCTCCGTTCGCCGTGCGGAGGATTTTTGGGACGATTTGGATTTGGATCGGATCATCGACATGGTCGTTGAGCACGATCGGTTGACATCATTGCCGAGTCGTTCGGCCAATGCAGAACAAACCCCAACCCGGTCCTTCTCCGTCGAATCATTCAATTTCAACGGGTCTTCACATGATATTCAATGATCCAGACTCTTTTACTTTCGGGTGCACTACGCCCAGCTCCTGTGAGGCAGGCTCGATCCTCACCAGACAAACTTCAGGTCCAAAAAGCCATCACGGCGGTTGAATTCTGAAATAGCCTCGACTATCGCTGACTGTTTGACGGAAATGTATACAGTAAATCGTCTTGCAGAAGATCTAGTTGGGGCGCTCTGCACTTGGACGACTCGGGACTTGCAATATTTGGTGCCGGTGATCGACGCTCTTTGGCGCAAGTCTGTTGGCGTGCTAGAGCTTCTGAGGACGATTTTGGTATGATGTTTCTTGTTAGAAGATATCATACTCATCACCCGTGGCTGGCTGGCTGGGTTTGGCGAAGAGAAGTGGACCATCGTCTTTTACTACGTTCCTTAGGCTCGCGTCACATTGCTGGATATCGAGGATTTTACGGTCCTTCTCGTTTCGCACCGCAGTGCTATTGTCCCAGCTCCGTCAACTCCACTAGGTCTGGTTCCACAGCTTCTCATTTTCAGATTCTTCGCCCGTTGAAGGACTTGAACCTCATCATGAGTTCAGCACGCAGATCAAAAACCTGGTTTCAATGAATAACAATGAAGTCATTCTGTTAATTCGGCCTGGGGTAGCCTCAACTAAAGACTCCGCTCCAGTTGACATGATGGACTTGTCGATGCGAGGCACGAGCTATTGCTGTCAGAGGATGAGTCTTGATCCAATCACGAAAGTCGGTTCGCCATGAAAGAGTCTGTAAAATCAAAGTTTCTACTTGAGTACTACCTCCGTCGGATTACGGTGTGGGCCCCTGTCGTCGGAGAATTCATAGGTAGAAGAAGATTGACAAGCAGGATCCTCTACGTCTGTCGAGATGAGTCTGATGTTGATAGACGGTTGACGACTCAGCACACATGTGATGTACCGTAGCGAAGTCCAGCTTGAAGTTTTCCACGGTCGCGTATACGGATACCACCATCTGAACTTTGAAGCATGTCCGACAAGCGGAGAGCAGAGATCGAGGCCAAGCGCGCCAAGCTCGCAGAGCTCAGAAAGGCCAGAGCGGACAGGCAACGTGTAGAGACCGAGCGACGTCAGTCCGAGGTAGCCTCCTCGTCCCTTCTCTGGCGACACCTCACCCTCGACGTACTCATAGGCCACTGGTCCATCCTCCGCCGCGCGTCGCGATGTCGATGACCTCGTCAATGCACTCGTCGGAGCGAACAGAGGAGGTTTCGACAGTACCGGAGATGTCACACCCTCATCTTCCCTGCCCGGCACGCCGCCTCGTCAATCTGCGCTGCTCCATTCGAGCTCGGCTCTATCGCCTTCGGGGCGTGTTAGTCGACAAAGCGACGTTGGTTCGGACAGGCTCAGCATGGGAATGACCATGGTCACGTCTGCGACAGACCACATCGTAGAGAGGTGCGTCGCTGCTCTTCGCTCCGATCCACGAGGTTTGACGGCAGGCTAGGGTTTTGACCCCCCGGTCCATAGACCTCATCGACGTGGAACAGGAGCTGTTCGAGCTGCCGCAGCGCGTACGCCGCTCGCCTCGACCGCGCGTTGGCAAACTCACGAGATTGGGCGTATAGGAACGGGTGATCTACAACAAGGAAGTTCAAACGACGGCCGTCGAGTCTGAGACGCCGTCCGTCTCCGAGGAGGAGATCCGACAACAAATACTACGCGAACGCGAGCGTGAACTGGAAGCGGATCGCATCGCTCGCGAGAGAGAGCTAGAGGAAGAGAGCGTGCAGCTCGAGAAAGAGATCGAGCAGGAAATCAGAGGTTGTGCGCAAATCTTTGGGTCACCCAATCCTGCTCACGCGCTACGCCAGATCTAACCGAAGAGGAACGAGCAAGTATCCTCACTGCACCGGAATTCCTCGACTTCGTCGAGCAGTCTTCAAAGATTGTTCAGCGAGCATTGAATGACGGATATGATTACATACGTGATTACACAGTTGGTACTGAGACGAATGGGTGAGTATGCATATTACCAGTTCCTCAAAGGGTAATAACTCTCAACTGCAGCGACGATTCGGAAGGCAAGCGAGTCAAACGCGTTTGCGCATTCTACGACGAACGCTACGGGAAAAACCGTTCCATAACCGATATCGACTGGTCACCCAAGGTCAGGGTTTTACACTTGAAGGTTATTATCTGACACTGTCCCAGTACCCCGAGCTTAGTGTAGCATCGTACAACAAGAATCCGGTGGCCCTGAACGAGCCTGATGGTATTGTTGCCGTATGGAACCTACACTTATTAGAGAGACCAGAATTCGTGTTTCATTCGCAAGTTGGTTTGCCATTTATTCGTTGGACTGTCACACTTACCCGTGAATGACAGTCAGACGTCTTGTCAGTTACTTTTTCACCGTTCCATTCGAATCTCGTGTTCGGTGGCACGTATTCAGGGCAAATATTACTGTGGGACACGCGATCGAAACACTTGCCAGTGTTGAAGACACCATTGTCGGCGGCTGGGCACACACACCCCGTGTATGCGATGCAGATGGTTGGCACACAAAACGCACACAATCTTATCACGAGCAGTACGGACGGAACCGTCTGTTCATGGCTTGTTGACATGCTTGCGCAGCCCCAGGTACTACCATTTCGAGTTGGATTGCGGGGTGGATGCGGATGAGAGATATTTGTTATACAGGAAACGCTGGAGCTGATCCATGCTGGACATACCAAGACAGGAGAGGTGGCTATCACTACGCTGGACTTTCCCGACAACGAAACGACAACGTTCTGGGTGGGAACTGAAGAGGGGAATGTTTATCAGGCGAACCGATATGATCGCGCGGGTGCGAAAGCAGGGTTGAACCCTTATGACCTTTACAAGGGCCATGCAGGGCCAGTCATGGGTCTCCATTTCCACCCGCTGGTGGGACCAGTTGATTTTTCTGATCTATTCCTGACTACTAGCGTGGACTGGACGGTGAAGCTGTGGCGTGCCAAGAGCCTCGCGAAGCCGTCGACGACGGTGCAGGCGATTGCACCGATCTATTCGTTCGACGAGGCGGATGACTATGTCTACGATGTCAAATGGCACCCGACACATCCGGCGCTGTTTGGGACGGTGGACGGATCGGGTAAGTTTGATCTGTGGAATCTGAATACGGACACGGAGGTGCGTCGCGATCTGGATGGGGTACCGTCCGGAGCTGAGTGGATGACAGGTGCCTGTCGTGACTACGAACGTGGGATCGGGGCGGGCGATCAACAAAGTTGAGTGGGATCGGAAAGATGGGCGACGGGCAGCACTTGGCGGGAGCGACGGGAAGCTGTACGTGTATGATATTGGGGACATGGCACTCCCGAGGGAGTCTGAGTGGACGGACCTGCAGAAGACGGTGTCGGGGTTGGCGGGAGTTGGGCAGACGAATGGGGTTGTTGATGGGGAGGGTACACGGGTCATTGCTGGACGGTGATTCCGTTGCGGGGCGCCTCTTCCGCTGTATCATGATTATATAAGCAGCCTAATGCAATCAGTCCGATCGACCGATCATATCATACATGTCCGCCCTCTTCAAGTCCTCCTCTGCCCTCACCCGTCTTGATTCCGTCCATCTCCACCTCAGAAATATGTCTCACAAGTTCGTCCAGGTATTGCTCCTCGTTCCGGCTCTTTCTCCCCTGCACTCACGCTGCACCCTCCCAGGATCCACACAAGTACGTTGAAGCTTGAGTCCGACTGACTGTCCTCGCTCACTCACAAAGGTTGTTACTGTAAGTCCCCCCCTTACGTTCCATGACATTTCCTCACACACTCCCCAGCATACCCGGCCCCATCGAGGTCACAGATGAGGTCAGTTCACTTGTCGCTTCGTCTCTCTTTCTCACCTCGGCGTCTAGGTTCTCCTTGCAAATGCCCACCCCTCCATGTCGCACATGTCCCTCGATTTCGCAGCTGTGTTTGGAGACTGCCTCCGCATGACCAGGTACATCGTCTTTCTTGTCCTGTGTTTGTCCTACTTCATGAGGACATGATCTAGGGAAATCCTCTATTCAAAGGACGCACAGCCATTCTTGATTTCGGGCTCGGGCACTCTGGGATGGGATCAGGTGCGCGTTTTGTCCTCCTTCTCGTCGTTGATCTGATCATACCCACAGGTGTCGGCCAACCTCGTTGAACCAGATGAGAACGTCCTGGTCTTGAACTGCGGTTACTTTGCTGAGGGATTCGCCGACTGGTTCGTCTCGCCACGTTCAGCCCTCGCTCCCAAACGATAACCTCGCCATCGTCAGCTTGCAAGCGTACGGCGCCAAGGTCGATCAACTAATGTCCGAGGTCGGTGGGACCGTGAAGCTGTCCGACGTCGAGGCCGCTCTTAAGCAGAAATGGTACAAGCTCATCACCATCACGCACGTCGATACCTCGACAGGCGGGTTGTCCTCTGGCTCCTACGTCCTCGCTCGACTGATATACGTGATAGCTGTCCTCTCGGATGTCAAGGCTGTCGCAGAGCTCGTCCACAAAGTGTCGCCAGAGACATTGGTGCGTCATTTCTACTCCTCGGGACCGACTACATCTGTCACTTGCAGGTCGTTGTCGACGCCGTTTGTTCCGTTGCTAGCGAAGAGATTCAGATGGATGCTTGGGGTATCGATGCCGTGCTAACAGCCAGCCAAAAGGGTCTGAGCACTCCGCCTGGTCTTAGCATAGTTATTATTAGCCAGAGAGCTCTCAAAGTGCCTGGGCTCTTTATTTTCTCTACTCGCTTCTAACATGACCACGCCTAGGTATTCGAGAACAGATCGACACCCGTGAGGGCGTACTATGCTAGTTGGCACAAGCAAGTGTTTCCTCTCCTTCCTTCGTTTCACTTTTTTGACCCTGATTTCAGGTGGCTTCCTATCATGAAGGCATACGAACGCAACACCGCAGCCTATTTTGCTACCCCTCCCGTCAATCTTATATATGCCTACCACGCATCCCTCACTCAGATCATTCGAGGTCCTCTATCCCTTGAAGACCGCTTCAAAGCACATAAAGAGGCAAGCAGACGCTTCAAGAAATTCGCAGAGGAGCTTGGGTTCAAGAATGTCCCTCTGAATGAAGAGGTTTCAGCGAACGGCATGACCGCTGTGAGTTGGTTCCTCCCTCACGTCTACCTTCAGTTATTCTTTACCTTCGTTGCATAGCTCTACTTCCCCGATGGAATTGTTGCGAGCGACATTGTGCCTGGCCTCTTGAAAAGGGACGTCGTGGTTGCTGGTGGTATACACTCAGCCATCAAAGGTCAGCCGAGAATGATAGTGATGCTGTTTCTTGTCATCTCTGACATCATTTCTTCGGACAGCAAAATATTTCCGTGTCGGGTACGTCCGCTGACCGGTGCATGCAGTCCTCCCTTCAACTTGTACTAAGGATTGCTAAATAGACACATGGGTATCAGCGCCATTGACCCGGAGCGAGGTGATATCAACAAGATCTCAAAGGCGTTGGTGGAGACACTCAAGGAGGCGAGAGCTTCCAAGGCATGACTGGACCCGAGTCGAGGACAGCGGCACATATAACCCTAGCTTGTAACATCATGTCATTTATTTCCAATGGTAAAATACCAGTAGCAAATGAACTAGATTATCTTGTTTACAAGGTTGTATCCAACAAACTTCCATGTAGAACCATACATTTATACTTGTATTGATGTTAACTCTTTTTTGGTAATTTAATATTTTTTAAACATAACCATAACCACTCCTCTGGACTCATCATCATCTAGATTTGTTATGACAAAGTTTAACTTATCAAGGGAAGACATCATCAACCTTGCACACCATGTCATTCAGACAATGCAGTGTGAGTGGGAAGAATGCCCCATCACACTTAATAGCTGGGATACATTAGCAAAGGTAACTAACTTTACTATTTGTTGTTCACTGGGTTGCTGCCACCAGACTTTTTACTGTCCTCCAGAGCTATCTGGAACCCTGTGGCCTTTCCCTTCAGTTGTAGGCTACTTGTTGGAGGAAGGGTGCAAATTCCAATGACCAGTACTAACTTGCCCATTTGGTGTACAGCATCTTCTTCGACATGGCTCTCGTGCTGTGCCCCAGGTGAGCATTTCTTTGCCTGTATTTACCTCTGACACAGTTTATGTTGCAGGATGGAATGTATCATTGCTGCTATTCCCGTTGCTCTGGCCGGCTTCATAACTCGTCAGCAGCATTGAAAACTCACATTGAGCTGAGTCACTTATCAAGGGTGACATTACGATGTCCGGCGCGTAGTACGTGGAAGTCACTGTGTTCGTCTATCAATCGCTCATTTCTCTCGAGATTGCAAAGAGGAATTTGTCCGCGTTCAGCAGCTTTCAAGTCACTTCGAAGATGTGCATCGCGAACTCCTGGATAAAAGTGTATCTGTTGATGCATTCGCGCCGCTTGCGCTTCTAGCTCCTCCGCGTCATCTCCAGCGACCTGCCTCACTCCCTCGCAACAAGACTCGGACGGAATTTTTCTTGCCGTCCGTCTCGATGCCGCCTATCCGCCGAGGACACAGTCAGGCGAGCAGCTCGCAAAGCCTTTCGCGCAAATGGAGTCGGTTGAACGGGCAGGATGAAGAGAGCGAAGGAAATCCTATCGCGTTCAATGATCTCCCTTCTCTCGCGCCAGAGGATATCCTTAAACCTCCGATCATAGACATCGAAGTACGGGGAGGTCTTCCGCTAGCCAGGCAGCCGCATCTATCCCGTCCTCAACCAGCGATCTACCCTATGCGATTCCACGAGCCCGAGCAAACTATTCTATATTCCGCGTTTGAACGCATGGTCACTAAGCTGGTCGAAAGTGGAGTTCTTGCGGCGCACAAAGAAGGGGGAGAATGAATAACAGGACTTGCACACTTGGCGCTTTTATTGGCCACTCTCGGCGTTTCGTAGATATACCTAGCTCAGGGCGGCCAGCACGCTCAGGACCAAGTGTGGGCTTATCGTACATTACACCTCATTGACTTTATACCACTGCAGTACTCATAGCCAGTTCCGGAAATCAGCAGCACATTTTGTGGTAGACGCTATTGATGCGTGAAGTGCACGTCCATACATGTTAATAGGACCACCGCGACGCATGGTAGAGTACAACACGATGCCCACATGAAGTGCTATCAGGGGGTTCCCGGAGGTGTTTGTACTTTGCATCTTTTTACGCGGCATTGCCCTCGGCAAACGTAAGTAGGTCCGAGTCACCGGGATCCGTGACAGTCATCACACTAGTTACTAATCAAACCGATATCTATGACGGACTAAACGGTCGACGTACCCGACACGGAACAGTTTTCCAGCAGCAGTTCCAAGGGCGACGTTGGTCCCTGCGAAATGGTGTACTGTAGTCTTCGATAACATGGCGTAGTACTCGATTTCCGACTTGCGCAGAGGCGGGCAGTTTCCGGCGATCATGACGAGTTTGGCTACAAAAGTGACGTCGGGAGATGAGGAGAAGACGACCGTCAGTACAAGGGACCTTCTCAGCCTCACGCTCCAGTCCCCGTGAGTTTATCGACTGGGACACTCACCCTTGCCGCTGCGCATCTGCTTCAACGCAGATTTGTACCCCAGGGTGTATTTGCCTGACTTCACAACAAGAGAGAGACGAGACGCGATGGACTCTGTCGACTTGGCAGCTTTGGATTTCTTGGTAGGGGCCATGGGTACTCGGTGAAGGACAATAGAGTTTCATACACGGACTAGCAACTGCACAGTTCTTGCACAAAGTTTAAACTCCGAAGAATACAACACGTGGGGTGATTTGACTCAGCGGTAGTACTTGCATCTGCAAAGCAGAGTTTATAACACTCGAATTTTGACCTCCAGGTTCTCTGATGGGCCTAGTACTTATTTCATTGGCTAACAGGCGACCAACAAGCGACGGGAACATCCGTTGAAGAAGCTGCGAGCGGGTAAAGCCGAACCTTCGCTCGGCACCAGGTGGGTGCGGGAAACGCTATGCGACCTTGCTAATCTATGCAAACTGCTGTAATTCAGTGACTACTTTTACAGCAATACAGGTGACATCTCTATGATAGCGCGCGGGCCCTTCTCATCGTAATCCGATTTTGATACATAATTCTTTCCTTGAGAATCGTTGAAGGATATCTGGTTCGACGATCGTCAGTAGAACGCGGAAAGTGAAAGTCTCGCAACGACCTTTGCGACGATGCTGGTGCCTAAGAATGCTGCGAAACCATCTCCCTTCTCTCGATACTCGGCAAAATACTCCGGCACGCTCACGACACGAATTGATCGTGCTTGCACCTCGTTGTGCTGTTCCGTATTAGCAAGAATAAATGACGACAAACGCGACTGGAGCGCAATACCAATACCTATTTTATAGCACTCAGAATAAGTCAAGGTAGAAGGCAAAGAACTTGCCCTTGACACGGCTCGCTAGGTCTCCCGTAACAAAAAGGCCTTGCCAGATGTACTGTCGTTGATCAACGTCGACTTGACCAACTGAAAATCCAATTGTATCCTGTAACGAGAGCGGAGCGTTCTCGGGTGCTAAGTCACTTTTTTGAGGCAACGAATGAAGAAGCGATGGACTGAAAAGCGGATCGCAGAATCGATGACGCTCCTTCCCCAAAGTTATCGAATGGTCCCGGAACTGCAGCGTGACGAGGTCGAGAGCCTCGATTTCTCTTGCACGTGCTTGTTCTGCAGCAGATGCCTTCGCAGTTGCTTTCTTCTTCGTCCCGGCCTCGATTACAGCCTTTTCCTTCCCCGCAACTAGTACCGCAGCGATATCTGTGACCCCCTCGTCAACTAAAACTTCTGGAATTTGACCAGCTGAAGGAATGCGGATGTGGCCTTCGGACCAGATGTATTTGACGAGATCGAGGAGAAACCCCTGAACAGCCTCAGGATCCCTAGGTGAATCGGGGGGAGATGCGGCGGTCATGACAGATTGGTTCGAGCGTAGAAGATGCGCAAGGAATTTTTCGCAGTCACTTATTCCCAAGAACGTCGAGGACCGTGCAGAGCGCACGATAAACCCATCATATATAGGTGATACATCTGTTTTCTCATATCCAATATCGACGACGACGCCATTCAGCTGTCCAGTTGCGTATATCTGTGCCATGGGGCGCTCGACGATCGCGAAGCTGGCTACATTGAAACGCTCGAAGAAGATTTGACACATCCGCTCTTGAGATGCACGAGAGAGCCCCGATGCGATGGAAAGCATCACTGGCGATTCATTTTGAGTGCGTTTTATCTGAAGTCTGTTAAATATTACGTGTTTCCTACACGATTTGGCAGTGAAAATGCATCCAACAGAGACGTGTCTATCAATGTACACACCAAATGGCTTCAGCTTGAGCCCAATCGCGGACATCGCCGTCTGCAAACGGCCATGATACAATTATGTCATGGCCTGCTTCGAGTGCTTCGTCGAGTTGGGTGCCGACAAGATAGTCGTTCACCTTTGCGGTGGTACTCGCGTGGAAGGGGAGCGAGGAGAGACGAGCTGATGATACTAGCGAACGCCAGTAGTCACTACCCTCTCGCTGTTCGTTGCTGGATGAGGGTTCTCCCGCTGGTTGTCTCAAGCCGACACGTGCAGGTATTTCCTAGTTACTTGTGTCGTTAGTGTCGGTTTTGAACGACAACGTCTGCAAGAGATACAAACCACTGTTGGAGTTTTCAGAAGTTCATGAATCCCGAGGCCAGCTTTGATGGCCGTTCTGCCAGTTTCTATGATGAGTATTGACGAGTCTCGGAAACTACTCATGGAGTTGATGACACAAGCGCCGCGGCTGGGACTTCCGGGCGGCCCGTGTCTTCGCTTCTGCACCCTTCTCTAGAGCGACCATGTCTACCACCCAACTCGCGAAAATGTATTCTCCTCTTGACATTCCAGAGTCTGGGGGTGAGCCCTTCACCGACTACTCTCGCTGGAGATTGCTTGTCAACGATGGCGGTCGTCACACTTGGCACTACCTGAAAACGGACGAAGATTGCGAAAAGTGGCCTCAGAATCACGTAGACAAGTACTGGACAGGCCAGCGTCTTGTAAGTATGCGTCCGTGCATGATGAGTAACGGGCCGCAAGTGACCACGACAGAACCTGCCTGACCTTCCGAGAGCAACCACGCCGCTCGAAGCTGCCCAGAATGGTTATACTTTTTACAAACACCTCCAGTCGCATGACGGCCACTGGGCTGGCGAGTACGGCGGGCCAATGTTCCTGTACCCTGGCCTTGTCATCGGGTCGTATGCTGCTGGCTTGGGTTTCAAAGAGGAGGAACGCCTCGAGATGATCCGTTATCTCATTAACCGGGCGCACCCTGAAGACGGGGGTTGGGGTCTGTGAGTATACTATCCAATCTCAGGCGAGCGCCGTGTAACCCCAACACCACCTAGTCACATCGAAGGACACTCTACCGTGTTCGGAACTGCACTCAACTATGCAGCTTTGCGGATCCTCGGCATGAGTGCTGAACATCCGGTTGCTGTCAAAGCAAGGGCCACCCTTCACCGGCTGGGTAAGTTTCTCATTCGAAGGGCCAGCATTTAGTCTTGACTGCATCGATCCAGGGGGTGCGACGGGTACTCCCGCCTGGGGAAAGTTTTGGTTGGCAATCCTCAATGTCTATGACTGGGAAGGAATGAATCCTATCCCTCCAGAACTTTGGTAGGTGTCCCTCACATTCATCCGAGACCCCACATTGAACATGTGTAGGCTACTCCCTGAGTGGGTTCCATTCCATCCCCATAGATGGTGGATTCATACGCGCAACGTCTTCATACCCATGAGCTATCTCTACGGCATTCGCTTCAAGATGGAAGAGAACGACTTGATCCGTTCCCTTCGTCAGGTATGCATCCACGGACATCACTCTGATTCTTACCCAATGTTTTTATTGCAGGAGCTATACACAACTGATTACCACCGCATATATTGGCCAGCACAACGTAACAATGTTGCGACCGTCGATCTCTACTCACCTCACACTCCGCTGCTTGACGCATTGAATGCCATGCTATCGTTCTATGAGAGTTGTGCCATCCCTGCTCTTCGAAAAAATGCACTGGAACGCACCTACAAGCTCATCGTTTATGAAGACGAAAATACTGAATACCAGACCATTGGACCTGTCTCCAAGATGGCAAACTTGTTGTGTCGTTTCGTCGTTGAAGGTCCCGATACAGAGGTATATCGTGAGCACGCTGTCAAGCGCGCCGATTTCATGTGGCTTGGTGCGGAGGGCATGATGATGTGTGGGACAAACGGTAGTCAGCTTTGGGATATTGGGTTTATCACACAAGCGCTTGTCGAGACGGGCCTTGCAAAAGAACCGGGAAACAAGGAGAGCTTAAGAACTGCCCTGGGGTGGTTGGACGTCTGTCAAATCCGAGAGAATCCGAAGCATTATAAGACGGCTTATCGTCACAGAACCAAGGGAGCATGGCCATTCAGCACCAAGGAACAGGGTTATACTGTTAGTGACTGCACTGGGGAAGGTCTCAAAGCGGTCTTGTATCTCCAAAACCAGGTTGAGTGGGTACTCCTGACGGTCAGATATTACCCTACGTGCTCATCGTAACTCTCAGAGGAACGGAAAAGCTCATCACAGATGAACGACTTTTTGATGCAGTGGATACGCTACTCTCCATGCAGAACGAGGGCGGCGGTTTTGCAAGCTACGAACTCGTCAGGGGACCAAAGTGGATGGAGTGGCTTAATACTGCAGAGGTCTTTGGTACGTTTGTCGACCACTGCCGCATCTTCAGACTGGTCTTGATTTTTCATAGGGGATATCATGGTCGAATGCTGCTACCCTGAGTGCACGACTTCAGTGATCACGTCCCTATCAATTTTCAGGAAATACTATCCGAGCTACCGAGCTGCGGATATCGGGTGAGAAGGACTGATATCACCCATGAAGTGAAATTTCAATTGACGTTGGCAGACGAACCATTACAGCGGCGATCAGATGGCTTCACGAAGTACAGCAACCGGAGGGTGGATGGGTCGGATCATGGGGGATCTGTTTCACTTACGCGACCCAATTTGCGCTGGAAAGTTTAGCGCTCGGCGGTGAGTACTACGAGAACAGTGCCGCTGTCCGACGCGCGTGCGATTTTCTGCTTTCCAAACAACGCGGAGACGGGGGTTGGGGAGAAAGTTATAAGGTCCGTTTTGCGCTCGTATTCGACATGCTAACTCATTAGAGTTCACATCGCGTGCTCGACATATAGACTTGCGAACTCCGTCGCTGGATTGAACATGAAAACACTCAGGTTGTGCAAACATGTTGGGCAGCTATGGCTCTCATGTACGCCAGATACCCGCACGCGGAACCTATCGAGAAGGCAGTCAAGCTGGTCATGTCGCGACAGCTTCCAGTGAGAAAAGTGGATGGTGAAACTTGTTATGTACTGAGATGTGGCTCGACAGGATGGGTCGTGGCCGCAAGAGGCTATCGAGGGTGTTTTCAACAAAAACTGCATGATCTCGTATCCCAACTTCAAGTTCTCCTTCACGATTTGGATGCTTGGCAGGGCACATTACTATCTAAAGGGACTGAAAGGTAGCTAGAGATTCCCTGGTTGGTTTCGGCGACGTTCGGTCCTAGACTCGTTTGTAGCTAGGTTTGACTCGGACATGTTGCAGTTGCTGCGTATATAGTAGTATTGGCCTCCGACTTGGTTTTCCCATCAAACTGATGACGGCGAAATGGTGTGCTCAGGAGCAATCTCAGTTATAATAAAACCGACATACAGCTCGGTCCACCCGGCTGCCAGTCTGCCCCTTCCAACTCCGAGGTATGTCCATGCTCCTCGTTCCCCGCCTCGGCCTCACCGTTCCCGCCAGCCATGGCTGCAGTCGCGACAGTCTCCCGGGTAGCCTTTCTCGCCTCTGACGTCGTACTCCACACTCAGTCCTCTGGCCCTGTCTCATCGTTTGCCGAATGCTACAAGACTCTTGCGGGCACGTCATCTCGTCGGCCAAGCGTTCATTCCGTCCCTATCGGCAGTGATCCCGGCGTGACCCTTCTCCGGCTATGGTCCGGCGCATCGCTAGCTTCCTTCACTTCCTTCGTCACGTCCCAATCGACTCTTCGTCTGGTCCTTCTCGCTGCACAGCTCTCCTCCCTACCACTTGTGCTTCACATCGCAGTCAAGGATAACTTATCGGACGTTCTCTTACTCCGATCCGCTTTCCCATACTTTATAATTTCCTACACGCCCCAAGAGGCTCACGATAACGCCCTCCTTGCTTCTCGGCTTGCCCGCACAGAGAAAAAGGCAGTGGTGCATGTCTTTTATGATCCAGCGGATGGTTCAATCGAGGACATTGCAGAAGAGGATGTACTGCCTTTCTTACTTTCAGAAAAGATCGATTCCCTCCCGCAGAGTAGGTTGAATCCGAAAGAGGGGAGCGAAACACAAGAGCCTTTTTCAGTTCTCTACCAGCTTTATGAATCTGCTGCACTGTCCACGTCCGCTCGAACTCGTCGTCCATGTCTTCCTTTAACGATTATGGGCGACGAGCATCCAAACACTGTTGTCTTCGTTCTTGGAAATATCCCTAGTGTCCCGGAGATCGATGGGGCATTGCTTGTTTCTGTCGGGCTACTTGCTCCGCTCCCCCGTTCCGAAATCTCGCGCGCTATTCCCTTCTCGGCTTCTCGCGTGTTCGTACTCGAACAGATTCACCACTCTAGCACGAAATGGACACCCCTCTACCTCGACATCGTTGACGCACTGCAGGAACGCCAAGCACAGACTCAGGTTTCCGTCCAGAGCGTTTGGTTCACTGATGCCGAACAAGTCAGCCCACCGAATTTGCGTAAACTTATTCATTCCACGAGCAACACTTCTCACCCGTCCCAACTGAATCTCCAGGACGAAGGCCTCTGCTCGTCACTCTCTTTAGTTCCTCAAATTCCAAAGCACGAGTCTTCGTACACCAAGATCTTGTCTCATGTACTTGGTCCAAGATTAGAGATCTCAAATTCTCCCGAGTTGGTTCCTACGCAAGGCAATATAGCTACCAGTCCTGAGTACGCGCTGGGTCGGATCCGAGGTCAGTTAGACCAGCGGGCTCAGCTTGTCAGCTCCGTTCAGAGTTTGATGGAGATCGAAGAACTCAGCAGCGAGCTACATAAACTTCTTGCTCAGTGGTTGCAAGTCAAGGACGACGGCTGCAAAAGCCGTGTAGTCGGTGCTCAAGTAGTTTCGGCGTTGGAATCTTCCCAGCTGTCCAACGTGCTCGTTGACCGTATTCTGGCGCTAAAAGCATACTTTCCGTCAAAGTCCAGGTGGATAGTTGGCTCGGATGCGTGGGCCTACGACCTGGGCTCATCGGGTTTACATCACGCGATAGCTTCTGGCCTCGACATCAACATTCTTATCCTTGATTCCCTTCCTTATTCGTCCCGAAATATGACTGATGCACACCGTCGCAAACAGGATGTAGGTCTCTATGCCATGAACCACGGCGATGTCTATGTTGCCAGTGTTGCAGTGTACTCTTCATATGCCCAAGTCCTGCAAGCTATGATGGAAGCCGACAGGCACAAAGGTCCATCAGTCATCCTCGCCTATCTTCCCTACGACGGGGAGAACTCGTCTGCACTTGAGTTGCTGAAGGAAACAAAACTTGCAGTCGACTCAGGTTACTGGCCCTTGTATCGCTGGGACCCCGTCAAGGAGGCTAAAGGCGAAGAACCCTTCACCCTCGACTCTGATGCGGTCAAGAATGATTTGAAGCAGTTCCTTGACCGCAAGAATCATCTTTCTCAACTTGTTCGCTCCAAACCTGAGATTGCGTCTGAGCTTGTGAATAGCTTGGGTGAAAGCATCAAGGAGGCGCGGCGGCGAAAGGCTCAACAGGCCTATGATGATTTGCTTGTTGCACTTGATGCACCACCCCTTCTCGTTGTGTATGCTTCAGACGGTGGAACGGCCGAAAAGTATGCCAAGAAACTCGCCAATCGTGCCAAGGCAAGAGGCACGTCGGCCACTATTGGTACCCTAGATTCGATGACCATCGAAGGCCTCGCTCAAGAGGAACATGTTGCATTCGTAACCTCCACAGCTGGTCAGGGTGAACCACCTCAAAATGGACGTCAACTTTTCAAATCTTTGAACGCTGCGGCACTTCGTAACGAAAGGCCCTTTTCTAAACTGCAATACGCCGTCTTCGGCCTCGGCGATAGCCACTATTGGCCCCGATCTGAAGATGCTCATTATTACAACAAACCCAGCAAGGACCTCGACGCTCGTCTAGAGCAGCTTGGTGGCGAGCGCTTTGCTGATCTCGGTTTGGGAGATGATCAGGACGCTGATGGACCTGAGACCGGATACAAGGCCTGGGAGCCGAATGTCTGGAAGGCACTCGGTATTGATAGTGTCCAGATCACGGAAAGTGAACCTGAGCCCATCACGAACGAGCATATCAAAGCAGCCTCTCAGTACCTGCGTGGCACCATTGCTGATGGCTTGGAGGACTCGACTACTGGAGCACTCGCTCCGTCGGACACCCAGCTTACCAAGTTCCACGGGATCTACCAACAGGACGACCGCGATATTCGTGACGAGCGTCAGGCTCAGGGAGTTGAACCAGCCTATAGCTTCATGATCCGTGTTCGCACGCCAGGTGGTGTTTGTACACCAGAGCAATGGTTGCAAATGGATCAAATCTCCGACGAACATGGTAATGGTACACTAAAGATAACCACGAGGTCTACCTTCCAGTTCCACGGCGTTATCAAGCGTCATTTGAAACCTTCTATCCAAAAGATCAATCGGGTGCTGATGGATACCTTGGCAGCGTGTGGTGATGTCAACCGGTAGGTTGCCCCTGCGTATTAAATAAAGCGTCGTTCACATCTTTCCAGTAACGTGATCTGCTCTACTATTCCTTCGCTATCGAGGCTTCATCATCGTGTCTATGAGTTTTCTAAGCTCGTCAGTGACCACTTGCTACCGAGGACGACTGCATATCACGAAATCTGGCTCGATAAAAAGATGGTGGCTGGTGACGCTGTCAAGGACTTTGAGCCAATGTATGGGGAATTTTATCTCCCTCGAAAGGTCTGTGTTTTTCGGTGATTAGGATCTGCCTATAGCTCAGTTGCTTCCAGTTTAAGATTGCTGTTGCCGTTCCCCCTTGCAACGATGTCGATGTCTTTGCCAATGACCTTGGTTTTATTGCTATCGTCGACGAAGATGGTGAATTAGAAGGCTTTAATGTCACAGTTGGTGGTGGCATGGGTGTGACTCATGGTAACAAAAAAACATACCCTCGCATTGCCGATGTCATTGGATTCTGCACTGTGGAGCAAGGATCACATGTCGCGGAACAAGTTATGTTAACCCAACGGGACAATGGGAACCGTGTAGAGTGAGTGCCATGTTTGCCATGTATCCTTTGTGTGCACCAATTGCTTATTTCACCAACAGTCGAAAGGTGACAACGTTGTATTCGTGGGATCAAAATTCTGACTTCCTGGCCTCTGACGCAGAACGCGCGCTTGAAGTACACCATCGACCGCATGGGCCTTGACAACTTTAAGAAAGAAGTAGAGAACCGCCTCGGCTTCGAGCTCGCCCCCGCTCGCCCCTACTCCTTTGAAAGCAACGTCGATCATTACGGATGGACCGTTGGTGAAGACGGCAGATTCCACGTCACGATCTACATCGAGAATGGACGCGTCCAAGACGAACCTGGACGTGAATTCAAGACGGGTCTTCGCGAGATCGCCAAGGTTCACAAGGGGACATTTCGTCTGACGTCCAATCAGCATCTTGTTATTTCCGAGATTCCTCCCGAAGAAGTGCCGAGGATCAAGGCGTTACTCGCAGAGTACAAGCTCGACAACCTCAGTTATTCGGGATTGCGGCTCTCGGCATCGGCCTGCGTCGCTTTCCCTACGTGCGGTAGCTCTTCTCGTTTTTACATTGACGTCTCGTCTTGACGGTTTTGACGTCCAGGTCTTGCCATGGCTGAATCCGAGCGGGTAGGTTGCCGTCGCTGTCTCACTGGGCACTCATCTCAAGCATGTTCTGCGTCGCCAGTATCTACCGGTACTCATCGACAGAGTGGAAAAAATATGCGAAGAGAACGGCCTGCGCCACGACTCCATCGTCATGCGCATGACCGGTTGCCCGAACGGGTGCGCCAGACCTTATGTTGCTGGTACGTGGCAAGAGTGCATCATGTCGTCCCGTTTCTCACTCACGCCTCGCAGAAGTGGCGTTCGTGGGCAAGGCACCAGGCAGCTACGCGATGCTACTCGGAGGTGGCTACTACGGTCAACGGCTCAACAAGATATACCGCGAGACCGTGACAGAACCCGAGATCTTGGCCATCCTCAAGCCCATGATCAAGCGATACGCACTCGAACGCCACGAGGGCGAGCGCTTTGGGGATTTCGTGATTAGGGCTGGATACATCGCAGCAACTACCGAGGGAAAGCTGTGGTACGACAGGATGGGAGGGGAAGGCGAACATAGAGAGATCAGTGTGGCGTAGTCGCATGTACGCGTGAAGTCTTGTCGAACCGTTCATCTTTCTAGGCTTTTTTTCCTTTCGAGTCAGCTTGTACACAAGACATCTTGAACACGGAATTAGTACACGAAGGTTGATCATAATCTAATTTCAATCCTTGATTTTGGTCACGCTGTTTCAATCTTTTCTTCCCCTTTTCCAACGAAACAACACACACCCACTCACCCCCTTCAATAGCGTGTAATAGGGTTCATTTCGCGTTCTCGGTTCCCGAGCCGTTATACTTATAGCCATTGCATGTTCTCTCAGGTCTGTATTTTTAATCCGGTGTTCTAATTCAGCTACTCTACAACATCGGCGGAAGCACTATTCTTGAAGAAGCCCTTGCTACACAACTACGAAGGTCTAGCGAAGGAACAGCTTGGTGCACAAGCTGATGGTATCGGCGGGCGACTGGACGTTGTGTCCGACAGTCCTCTGATCCATATAGATTTCGTGGTCATTGCCTCCCTATTGGTGCTGGTCAATGCCTAGCCCAACGACCAGTGTAGGCGACTCACCACGTGAGTCTTGTCCCCAAAGAAGTGAATCTCTTCAAATCCATCTTTCTCGACAAATTGCAGACAATAACGTTTGTCCCACCCATCAGGGAAAATATCAAAGGAGATTTGACCCCCGATGGAAAAGGTCAAGTTGAGGTCGAGATTTCCGGGACGACACAGCTCGCGAAGCTTGTCTATGAACGCAGCGCGAACCTTGTGCTCCTGTTTGACAATGTCAGCCTTCTAGTATCTCTGGTGCGATAAGCAGACTTACTCTATCATATTCCTGGAACTCGTCACGCTCTTGCTTGCTTTTCAGGGTAACCACGTAAGCAGATATGAAGTTCAGGTCAGACCGGGGACACATACGTGGCATTCCTACCAATGGGGCTGACGTTGATCATCCCGTTGCGAAATTCGATGAACGTGCCCCTGGAAAAAGCCCTAATGAAGCGAAAAAAAGGCTCAGAGATCTCGACACCGACCGTTTGATCGGAATGTCGATTTCAGACAGGCAGCGAAGTATGAAGTTGACGAGTTTTTTATATTTTTCCTCTCCAACGAAATTGATGAACGATTGCGTTGCGAGGGGCTTTCCGAGACGAAATGCGGTCAACCCGTTCTCTGCGAACCCATAGTCAAAGTCTTCGAGGACTAAGGACACACATCAGCATGTACCAATGGTCTCCGAGGGCGGTCGTTGGGAGATGGAACGGACCGTTCCGGTCATCTACAGTAAGCTGTTCGCTGATTTTTACGAAATCAGAACCCCCGACGAATCCGATGGCCATTCTTTGTCTGAGCTCGGCGAGCAGCTTGGTCATCTCCGGGGTGACTCCTTGTCTGAGCGCGATGGTCGACGGACTTGATTCATCTATCCAACTGGGTCATACCTTGGAAGTGTGAGGGTGCCATCCACGTCAAAGAGAAGTAGCTTCTTGACTGGACGATCTGCGAAGTCTGTGACGACCATGGTGGACCAAATCAAGCGTCGATTAGATGTGGCGGTGCAGGCATACATCCTACGTTCCCTCAAGCCAGGATGGCTCGCAGATACAATGTATTTTCTTTGCCGTCCCAGCTTCTCGACACCCTCACTCCGAGGACCCTGATCGGCCAACCACTACCTCGCGAACCTTCTCCTCCTCCCCCAAAGGTCGCGCCACCTCCTTCGAGCGCAAAAGGTTGCAACGTCTGTCTCGAGGCTGCATTCGTAGGCGTGGATGAGCAGCGTGCCCACTTTCGCACTGATTGGCATCGCTACAACGTCAAGATGCGTTTGGCTGGCAGAAACCCCGTCACGGAGGCTGCATTTGCTCAACTCGTTGGTGGCACGTAGCTTCTTCCGCCACTCACCCCTTGACTATAAATCTAACGCGCCCACGCACCAGGCCTGGAAGATTCTCTTTCCGGTTCTGCTTCCGACGACGACGAGTCCTCGGGTGAATCAGATGCTGTCAATGCACTCCTCAGAAAGATCGACCGATCTTCCCTGTCTGACGTTCCGGAGGATGAGACTGTCAGACTTCCGCTGACAGCCCTTGCCTGGTTCCACTCCCCACCATCAACACAGATAGGTGTTTATAGAATGTTATTACCCCTCGACACTCCACCTTCTGCATACTTGTCAGAACTGAAAGAAATGCAGGCCATAGTCGAGGGAGGAAGGAAATGGGCCATGTTCATGGTCGCCGGTGGTCATTTTGCGGGAGCTATTGTGAAGGTCGGACGCGTCGAAGATAAGCAGGATGAGGTCGTGCAGACAAAAAAAAAGAAACCTCCAAAACCAAAACCCGACACCGAAGTTTTGAAACACAAAACGTTCCATCGATACACGAGTAAGCCAATTTCCCTTGACATCAGCGCACTTTTGACCGGAACCCAGCTCGTAGAAAGCAGGGTGGATCCCAGTCAGTCAACGACAATGCAAAGGGAGCTGCAATCAGTGCAGGTGCTCTGCTACGTCGTTATGGAGAACAGGCGCTACGCGACGTGAGTGAAGTTTATTGCACAACATCCGATAGGTTTCGTTCAATTTTGATAGGATATTCGAAATCTGCTTCGAGACTGGTCGGAAGATATCCACGAGTGCGAGCGTATCTTTATTCGAGCAAGTGTATCAAACCGTCGCATTTTCCTCGACTACGAAGGGTGTGTCGTCAGCAAGGGAGACGATAGATTACGAACTTTCCCGTTCCCAACACGTCGCCCCGTATGTTTCCGCCTGTTGTCACGGAATTCAACAGCTCATGACCTCACCCCCAGACTCAGGCGGAGCTTGCCCGATGTCTCCAGGAACTAGTTCAAGCCAAAGTCTCCCACCTCACCGAAGAAGACCTCCGCGCTGAGGATGAAGCTTACCTTGCTTCACTTCCGAAGCCAAAGCTTCCACCAGCGGAGCCCGCACCTGAAAGTTCCGAAAAACCGAAACCTCTCCGTCTGACAAGAGAAGAAGAATTATATCGCGAGAAATGGGCTCGGTTACTCGAAATGGTTTCTAAAGGCCGTCTCGAAGCTCTGAAGGGTTTTTGGGAACGTGAAGGCGAAAATATTGGGGGTGTTGATGCTTCAATCCCGGAATGGACAGGCGATCGGAGGGTATCGCTTCTACAGGTCGCAGCACAAACGGGGCAGGAAGTAGTCGTGCAATGGCTGCTGTTTGACTTGCGTGCAGATCCGACTACGCCTGTCTCGCTGGCGTGGGCAAAGGACGGTGGCTTTGAGTCAGATGCGTCTGATGTGGAGGCACCTCCTGCTGGGTCCCGGCGTACGGCGTATGATATGGCGAGATCCCGTGCGGTCCGCGACGTGTTTCGACGCTGTGCGGCAGACCATCCCGACTGGTGGGATTGGTTCGGCGTTGCGCACGTACCGAGTGCGCTGAGCAAGGAGAAGGAAGAGGAAAGGGACGACAAGAAGAAACAGAGGAGAAAAGGCTTGAGGGAGAAGATGCGCGAGAGAGAAGCGCGAGAGCGAGAACGGGAGAGGGGTGCAGAAGTAGTGCCAGTCCCCGCGGAAGCGCCTCTGAAGGCGAAGAAGGAGCCGCCAAATGGCCCACAGAAACTGGGAGGCTCGTCGGGCTCGACAGATGGTATTGCTGGACTGTCACCAGAAATGAGGGCCAAGGTGGAACGAGAGCGAAGAGCTCGAGCAGCGGAGGCCCGATTGAGACTAGGAGGATGACACCGGTGCGTGCCGTCCGACCCGTCAAATCGTCGAAACATGTAAGGTATGACATCGACAACAGTACTGGTGAGATCAGACCACATTCCGAAAAGGCATCACCGCTAGGGCACATCAGTGACCCTTCTAGCTATGCTTCGAATTCCGGACACACCCCAAATCAACGCGTCGCACGTTGGCCTACGCTGCACAAAAAATCAAGTTGGGGATTCTATTCGATACAGGAACGAAAGTAAAGATACAGATGGGGGACCGGGTCTAAAGCTACACTGTCGGGTGTGTATGCGTATGCATAGCTATAGTGTATGAAGCGTATTGAAGAAAGTCGAACGGGCACACTTCGTCTCAAACTAACGGCGTACCCTGCAACGGCAGCCTTGCGACTCAGTGAAGCCTAGCTTTCCAGCGACGCCACATGTTCTCGTGCTTGAGCTGGTGCTTCGCGCTCAACTCGAGGTATTCTCGGTAGGCGTGCGCGGAAAGTTCGATCATGTCTGAGGTGGGGGTGCGGAAAGGGAATACGAGGAGCAAGTCAGACGATGCGATGCGCGCTTGCGGCACCGGTGACGCGAGAAAGAGACGTTCGCCGAACGGAGTGTAGGTGTACACGTCGAGCCACTGATCGCGACGGGAGTGGGACTTTGCAGCTAAAGAGGGGTTTGCGTCAGGAAACTCCCCTACTAGTAGCGCCGTGGAGGTGTGCACTCACCCTGAATGATCATCACCTGGTGCTGCACAATGGCGATGGCGACTGTGCCGCGGTTCATGATAGCGGGGGGGTTCAAGTTCAGATAATTGATACAGTGGGTGTTGTCAAACAGGAAAGAGCGACCCGAGGGCACAGTGGCGGTGAAGCTAGCAAGGACGTGAGGCGTGCCAAGGGCTCGTCCAACATTGGAGTTTTTATATCTGGAGAGTCACTGACATTGTTCCCGTCAACAAGTAAATAGCTGGTCACAGTACACATGTTCAAGCTGAAGCAGAACAAGAGCTTTCACAAAGCACACACAATGGGACAACCGCTTTCGGGTCTGAGACCGTGACAAATTCACTACAAGTCCTTTCGCATCCTTGTATTCAACTCGAAGGTCTCTTAAGCACCTTGTTGTCAGATAGACATATTCAGATAACGTTGTTTGTAGGTTCACACTACGCTACGCCGTAGGCGGAACTGTGGTTGCCAGCTTCCCTTGCTAACGTGGTGAAGACTGACTAGAATCAAATCTTCCAACCTGATATGTTGGGGCCCTACTTTCCAGCTGGTCTCCGCACCGACTTCCATCTGCCTGTTCGACATATTCTAGCATAAACCTGTCCGTTAAAACCTGTAAGTTATTTCTTCGTGAAATTAGCTTACCTCGATGAATCGATCAGTAGTCGTCGCCAGGTACTGCACGAGCCTTTCTTTCGTGATCGGACCTTTCATCTTACGCCAATTTCGCGACGAGATTTGACGTTTGAACGAGGGATATCCGGGCCACTGGTAAGTATCGTCGTGATCACTGGCGCCAATGTTACGTTGGGTGCTCTCACTCACGTTTATCCTGATGGATACTGACGGTCCACAGTCTTGGAGGACGGGGTCATCTTTATCGATGAGATACTGCAATTTTCCGTTCCGGATGTCCTCGAGCGAGATGCCACATTCGAGGGACTTCTTTGTCATGAAAATGATCGGTGCGGAGAGGGAGACTCGCTCAAGGTACCGTTTCTTGTCTACTTCTGTGAGTGGTTTGTACAGCGCCTGCGGCACAAAGTCGTTTGACCCGGTGACGGCCATAACTTCTAGGGGTACCTTCTTCCAGAGAGTATAGCACTCCTGGGAAGGACTCGCGTAGCTAGCCTACAACATTGTGAACGATTAGTTCTGTCCGTAAGATGTGCGCCTCACTTGCGAGAGCGATTCCGAGGCACTGTCTTCGATCCCAACCATTAGGCTAGGGATCGGGGGAATTCCTGGTCGATCAGACAAAGCTTGAAAATGTGTAGCAAGTGATCCGCTGGAAGTGTTCTCTTCGTGACTAACCCCAGTCCTCAGCAACTTGATCGGGGTATGATAGGCGCAATCAACTGGCGGTACTCCATGATGGGTCGTCCACCTACCTCACTCCAGGGTGAAACTGCGAGCTCGTTTGAAGTCGAATGTAACGGACACTGGCCCTTACCCGATTCTCCCCATCGAGTAATATGATTCTGAATACGACTGATGTCAGGAAGCAGCCCGACACAAGTACAGCAGTCCATTGAATCAAGGTCAAATCTGGCATTCATGTCATGGAAACAGTTGCTCGAAGTGTGCGAACTCTGTCGCGCATTTGTCAACGCCCATTAAAAGGCATCGCATAGGTCTTACCTGGAGACGTTGGGCCAGCGTTGCCCCTGGGAATAGCCCAGGGTCCGGGTGGGAGGAAGGATGCTCCTGCGACCTGACAAAGACTGACTGATGCTCCGCGACTGATAAACTGTCGTGCATGAAAGAAAGACGAGATATGATGAAGGGTGGGAGAGAACAGGTTAAGTTGAGGGAATGAAGAGTGCTACAAACGCTTATATTTGGCCTGGGGTCGCACTACTGCGCATAAGGTGACCCTTCATTCTGATTCGATGTTTGATCACATCTGAATTTGGTTATATCTTGTCAGAGTACCTCGCATGGGTCGATCTGGTCCACATCCTGTGGCGGCCATTTAATCTCCCGGGCGCACTCTTGGATATAATGCGCCGTCTGAAGGTGTTCACGACATGTTCTGGTGGACGCGAGCCTCTGCAAGACGACCGGTAAGCAACTCATGGGCGACCGAAGCCGCGTCGCATTGGTAGTGGCCGTTGTTAATAGATGCCTTTCATCTTTCGTGATTCGAATTATTCTACAGCAACAATGTGGTTCGTGAGCATGAACGCATCTGGCTACCAGGTAGGTAGCACAGCTACTCACAAATGCTGTCGACCAGCTCGTGCGAGGTATGCTGATCAGAATAGGATAAGTTATGACCACAGCTTGGCGGTCTCCCTGCCATGGGGGCTCTTGGCGCACGGAGGATGCGCTACATCGGAAGGCAACGGTAGAAGTGAACGTAAACGGGCACAATACTTCTAGCTCAGCAATGGGCCCTTCTATGCGACTATTCTCGCCGATCGGATACTGAGGATGGCAGCTGGCAACGGTTATTTATTATTACCGAGGCCAGAATCGTATTCACTTGACCCACTAGCTTACCAAGAAGGTTGCATATTGAATTTGAGCTTTACTGGTGATGGCGCCAACTGAATGCTAAGATCAATGTGAAGCCGCGCGATCCCACATGATGACATCATACTATGAGCTGCAGTGCCAGATATGCCCGATGTACCGTCCTTTTTCTTCCAAGTTGTCAAAATGTGTTTCATGTCGGAGTAGCCTGGTAGACGGTGTGGTCACCAGACTGATGGCTGGTCTGTGTTGAACTCACTATTCCTTCCCCCGGTGGACTAGTACTGCAAATCGGATTGAACGCATGGTTTATCATCTTGATTGATCCCACTAATCCAGGTATGTCGACAAAGAGACAGACTGCCATCCGCAATGATGGACATCCGGCAATACAGTAAACCTTGAAAAAGAAACGACCAGAAATTGCGGTGAACTGATTATAGGTAAAGAAAAGACGATCAATATCCAATTAGCTGCGTCGAAGAGGTAATCACAAGACAGGAACGGGTGGAAGATCTAAATGGCAAGAAAAACCGCGAAGTGAACGGCGACACCGAAGTTGTGGTTGCCAACTCCCTTTCGAGACGTGGTGGAGGGATACCAGGATAAGATCCTCTACTCTGATATGTCGTCGTCCGATTTTCCATCTCGTGTCTGATTCCGCCTCCATAGGCTTGTCTTGGACAGACTAGATCCAACGTCATTGAAAAGCGTTTACAAACTTGGAAATTCACCCACTTCGAAAAAACGCCGGATACAAGTGGCTATATTTTTCGCAAGTTTGGCCCTTGTTATGGGGCCCTTCGGAGTCTTGAAGTCCATGGTTGGAATCTGCTTCGACCACGCTGGGTAGCCAGGCCACTGTGGAATTGTGTTAACTAGGGGTAGGTGATGGGTTCGAGTAACTTGCCTGGATGCGGATCGAGACTGACGGTCCACAACCGACAAACATGAGATCGTCCTTGCCCTCCAAGTGTAGAAGTCTTTGCTTCAGAGCATCGTCAAGTGAGATGCCCCATTCGGACGAATTATCCATGTCAAAGCATATAGTTTGCCGCAACTCCACTTCTTTAATGTACCGTTTCTTGTCGGCTTCGGTATGGGGTTGGTAAACCGTCTGTGGAACAAAGTCACTCGTTCCACAGAGTCCGATTATCCTCTTCCACTCAAGAATGTGGGACATGGGTGACTGCGTCACTACATCCTGACACCAAGACTTGATTGGGGTACGTGATATCAGTCAAAGGAGCTTACTGAATCGGTAGCAAGTGGAGAAACGGGATCGTCCGACGTATCCCCCTCAAAGGTCAACGAAGGCGACACCGGAAACGGTGTCACCTCATCCAATTCCTACATAGTAGAAAGAATCAGTGTCGGTCGCTCTAATTATCTCTCCACGTACCGGCACCAACATTCCACTCTCCGCTGAGGATGATTGGGGCGAGGGGATATAGATGGATGGTCGAGGACACAACTGAATACAGGGTGTTCCTAATAGGTTGTGCAAAGAGGTGCCCGAGGTTGTGCAGCTCTCCGATTCGTCAAATTGGCTGAAACTCAGCTGAGTATCAATGTAGAGTTGTTGGTTAGCTGTTTGCCGCTGGCTAGCTGATGTATTATCCGAAGGAAGATATGAGAGATCATGGATATAAGACATGTCACTGCAAGGAGTCATACGAAGGTTGGTGGGCATCTGCATGAATCAGCGAATGATCTACCTGGATGAGTGTCATACTCACAGCGAAACCCATGAACTCTGAGGGATCAGTGAGGGTGGGGCAATGTGGGTCGAATTCGACGTCGCCAGATTCTACGTAGGCTTTATCATTGCCTATGGAGGCGCAAAGATCAGAGAGTAACTCTGGCCAGTGAGTCACTGGCAGATCTCCGTCCATGGTGGTTAACGACAGATGCAATTCAGCTCTGGGCATGGGGTTATATTCGTAAGTGTTCGCCCAACTGACGCACGATCCACAGCATCATGCTGTGATAACCGGTGGGGGCGCATGAAGTATCATTGAACAGGGCGCTCAGGCTCCGAGATAGAGCTCAGGAGATTGATACAACTGGGGATTAACGGCAGCCCATGCACAATGACCTACTATGTGGATCTGCGCGCCAACTAGTAACGCGATTCCGAGGTCTTGAGCACGTTTTTCCATATAGTAAATTTGAAGGACTTACCTCGGGCGGTGGGACCCGACAGGTTTGTGTGCGGTAGTTCTAAATTGACGTTCTGGAAACCTGGAACAGCCACAAGCAGTGCTCAGAACTGGGTGTATAGCACCTAAAAGTACGCGGTTGCACATGTCTGTCATTGAAAAAAGTAGCTTCCAAAACCCACGTAATAAAATCGGTACCAGTCATTGTACCAAGTAGAGTGCTACTCAGGCGGTCTGACGGAAGCCTGGAGCATAACTGAGGCCTTGAGTGGCAGACCATTACAAACGTTACATTTCCAAACTTGGAAAGCGGACTCTTCTAGTCGACCAATCATGTCCTCACTGGCGGGCGCACTTGATGGACCCCTTCGCTACAACCACAGCTACTCCTCATTCTCAGCCATCGCTCGTGACCAGGATGTTGACATGGAAACCCCGGAGGTCAAAGAAGAACCGAACCTCGCCTCGGAACAGGCCATGATGCACCGGGATGATGAGCCCATGGACGACCTTTTCGGACAAGAGGTAGAAGGGGATGAACCAAGACTGGTAAAATCGGAAATGTGCGCGTTCATATCGCCTCGTAATACGATCCCTCCCCCTCATACTGTGCGTGCACAGCAGCCTTGCCGCTACGCCAGCAGAATCTGGGTACGATTCTGATGAACTTTCGCATTCGGAAAAAGAGCGCAGAAGGGCGTTGGAGTACCCTGAAAACGACGAGCCGGCTCCAGTAGTGCCAGAGGTACTTCAGGAAGCTAACGTGTCGATCCCAAATATACCAATTCCAAGGACCTCCGACGGAGATGTAAAATGCCCCTCGCCGTGGCTTGGCATGACGCTGACTCATGTCCTAGCACTGGGTAATCCGTGTACCCAATTTTGTTAAAGTAGACTCGAAGCCATTCCACCCTGACACTTATGTGGGTCCAGAACAAGATGAAGAGGACTCTCATCCGAATGAGAGCATTCGCGAGAAAAGTATGTCCATAAAGCTTAAAGTGGAAAATACCGTGCGGTGGAGGTGGATCAAGGACGAATTTGGTCAGGATGTAAGTGTTCGTCTATCCATATTAACGTCGTTTTCATGTGGGACGCAGAAACGCCAATCAAATAGTCGGATCATCCGCTGGTCTGATGGTTCCCTGAGTCTGCGGTTAGGCAAGGAGCTATTTGACATTAACCAAACTATTGACACCTCTGGTGGAGTTGTTCGCCAGTCTATCGGTGGTTCGCAACCGGCCTCTCAGAGTACACCCTCCGCCTCGCAGTCATCCAGTTTGAAATCTCAAGGGCTGACATATCTCGTAGCACAACACAAGAGGTCAGAGGTTCTTCAGGCAGAGGCTGTCATTACGGGTTATATGACCTTGCGGCCGACTGGTATGCAATCTGAAACGCATCGCATGCTAGTCCGTGCAGTAGGCCAGAAACACAGCAAGATTGCGCGATTGCGCATGGCTCCTGAACCTACTATGGATCCAGAACGAGAAAAACAGGAGCTACTGAAGCTTTCTGCTAAGAAATCTAGAAAGAAGGCGGACGATGCTGGTTTCGGGACGCGCAAGAGACGGAGTTCGGGTCAAAGGAAACGTTCTGGTCATGATGTCTGGACTGACGATGAAGAGCCAGAATACGAAGGCTCCGAGGATGGCGATGATGCGCGCGCTACCAAACGTAAGGCAGAGGGACGCAAGGGTGGAGAGTATCAGGAAGATGATTTTGTTGTTGCTGATGAGTCGGACGAGGAAGGGAAAGGTTCGGGCAAAAAGCGGCGTCACAGGGAAGAAGAGGAGGAAGATCCTCTAGATCGCTTGGACGCAAAAATAGACCAACAGCAAGAGGAACAACGGAAAAGAAAGAACCATGACTCTCTGGGCAACGACGATGACAATGGCATGGATGTAGAGAGCGAGGAGGAAGAGGAGGAAGAAGAGAGGGTGCGCAAAGCCAGGTCTGGCACGCGAAAGACGAAGAGGACGTTAACCTTTGAGGAAGATGAAGAGCAGTAGGGCCCTTTTGTCCTCATTCCTGCGCTACCTAGACGTCTGTGCAAGGCGGCTACTTCTCTGTAACATTCCATCTTGGTCCCACCTTTCGGATGGTTGGAGACAGTTCACTACCTCCTGGTTCTCTTTGTTATCCTCGAGGAGATTGCGAAGCGTAAATATAGCATGTTCACGCAGATCTGACGGTCGGGGTTATTTCAGAAGGATGGACCGAAAAAAAAGGCTGAACGACGCACAGGGGTTGCGTTCATCTATGACACACATATTCATGATTACAGTGATACCCTCACAATTACGGATAGAATCTTGTATCTTTCTGTTTTTGTGGCACATAACGCCTAGCAGACGCGCGAGATCGCGTTTGACATATGAAAACCCTGTAGAACTTGCGGTCCCTGGAATGCTTTCTGCTCTCCCGGAAGGCGTAACCGATTGGCCAAAATTAATTCGCGGGAGGACAACATCCAGAACCCGCAGCAATTCTGTTGCGGACGTCCCGCTCAAACCAAATTGTCGCGAACATTTGAGGGACTTACCTATGGAACATACCGCTATATCTCGACCATCTGATGAAATAGCACCTCGGATGAGCTGCGGCAGTTTATCCTTCGCATCTCTTTCAAGTTGATGCTCTTCAAACTCAAGCATGACGCTGATAAGGCACTGGGTCACAAGGACAAGTGCCTCACACGCCTTTGGCAGGATGGGGTCCAAGGGTCTGGTTACTTTGCCGACCGAAGCAGCCATGTAGTCTCCAGCTTCCGTTCCAATCGATTTCCTTATTGCTTCGGTGGAAAACGCGCTAAGCTCGAAAAAACATGCCGTCAACATAGGGCACATCCCCAAAAGAGCCGCGGGCGAGTGCTCAGAGTGCAGGTATGAGTCTAACAGCTTGAGTAGTGTAGTTTGGTGGGGAGCAATCACTTCGCCGGCACTTGCAGTGCCCCAGATTAATATGACTCAAAGGGGAACCAGCGGACGTACACTTTCAAGTTTGCATACAAGGGCGGCGCGAATCCCCCGTCGAATAAGTGCGCGAATAGATGGTACCTAGGAAATCGCTCAACGTGTAGTCCATGGTGGTAGCAACCCGAGTTTACCCATAGTCGAATGCTTTCCCTCCGTCACTACAGTCTTCCGCGTCATACAGAATCACCATACGATCCAGCACTGATATACATATTCTGGCACCCACTTGCGTTTTCGCAAGGAGATTCCTTTAAAAAAATGCACGCTAAAACGAGAAACAAAGTGGACACCGTGATTACGTACTGCCGATGGTTGCTTTCGTGGATACAGTTGACTAAGAGTATGAGAAGTGATAGAATTGTTCTTGCGTCTTGCGAAGTCAGTAACCGGCTTCGGATGGTCAGTGAATAATCACCCAATCTAGTCAGCACATACATGAAGACGACCTGCTCCTCGGGCAAATTCAGGTAAGTCTCCCACAGACTGGTCATGAGGCCGTCGTTCGAGGTAACTATGTTCGAGAGTGTCTGGATCAGCATACGCGTGACTGGATATGCTGTTGAGATATAAATGAAGCTGCCGCTTCGCTGCGAACAAGTTTCGCTCACATTGTTGATCCTGCGTTGCGGACCAGGAACTGTAAACATGAAGGATACGTCGTAAAGAAGGTTCGATTGCGCTTTGGGTTTTGATCGGTCTCACTGCCAAACCACGAAACAGAGGAAACAGCCACGCGGCTCACAATGCTCTCTGCTGGTTGCTCGGCACAGCTGCGACGAGATTTCTGGTGAGCCTTGCGAAGCTCGTGGCGAGAGATCGAGTGGACATATTGCCCTCATCAAGCGCGACCAGTTCAGCCAGTCTCTCCCATGTCTGGTAGAGGCATGGCCATATCGACGGGTTGTTGGCACCAATACGTACCCTATTGCTGGGTTAGGAGCCTGGACGATGATAGCGTCACTACGCACCTGAGACTCTCGTCCCGAGCAAGATTGTTGGCGATATTATCCAACGACGCCGTGCAGATAGCCCCCTTACTCTTGCCGTTGAGAAATGTGTCGCAAAATTTACAAAACTCCGTATTGATGGGGGACTTTGGATTGTCGTCCGCGTCTGTCATGACGGTCTACTGGGATGAGTGATTTCCATAAGCGGAGCCGTCCATGATGCGTGGCTACCACATACGCATCGTCGTGCAGAGAAAGGCAGAGTTATCACAATCGCGTCCGTCCGTCGTCCATACGTTCTTACCCAAGTCGATATTCGAACACCTTCCGTCTCAGTCTGCGAGACCGGTCTCGCGGAGGAACGCCATCTTCAATCCCGCTCACAAAGACTACAGATTCGGTCCCATCCGACTGGACTGGATCGATTTCGAGAACATGTCCGTCTACGCTGGCAAGACGAACGAGACGGTTCGAGGTACGTGCCGCACCGATCCCTGCTGGCGAAGTTCAGGATGTTTCGGTTATAGGACCTGCCACAGCGACTTTCGTTCCACATTCCCGTACCAAGTCTGGCTCTACTAACTTGCCGGAAGGGGTCGTGCATGTCTACCGCGATGGTGATGATAAGAGGCCAGATGGTGACCAACAGGCGTCGTCCCCGGCGTCGGTGAGGGACGCGAACATGGACGGTGGTGTCACTCTAGGCGTTCTCGCCGTTCCAGCGTGGATGACACCCTCAGATTTTCTTGCATTCGTGGCACCAGCCGCGGAAGGAATGGCTCATCTCCGGTTGGTCCGGTCAGTGCCTCATCACTACGATGTCATTTACAATGCGTTCTCAGGGTATTCCTTTAGGGATTCTATGCCCAATCGTTCCATGGCACTCATCAGATTTCGGCGGTCGGAGGAGGTCACAGAGTTCGTGGAAGCTTATAACGGGAAACCGTTCAATTCAATGGATGTGAGTGATAGCCGATACCCAAGCTGTAGAAAGTCATCTCAAGCCTGTTCCAAGCCTGAGACATGTCACGTTGTCCGCGTTTTGTCCGTGGAGATCGAAAACGATGATTCCGTGTTCACGGCGATATCTCGTCTGGGCTCCCCGCAGTCCCAGACGTACGAACTTCCGACATGTCCTGTGTGTCTGGAAAGAATGGATGCCGCAGTCACAGGTTTGATCACTGTTCCCTGTTCTCACACGTTCCACTGCATGTGCTTGAGCAAATGGGGAGATAGCCGGTTTGTCCATCTTCTGATCCGTCTCCGAAGCGATTCTCGAGCCACTCGTAGGTGCCCCGTGTGCCGGTACTCTCAGACGCTCCTGTCCTCTCATCCCACGACATCACGTTCGCGCACCATTCCGTTCGCAAATGCAGCAACGCCATCCATTTCGACGTGTGCCGACTGCCCGTCCACGACGAATCTTTGGATATGTCTCATCTGCGGAAATATCGGCTGCGGACGGTACGGTCGCGCGCACGCGCATGCCCACTATCAAAGTACAACGCATCTTTATGCCCTTGAATTGGAGACCCAGCGGGTCTGGGACTATGCCGGCGACGGCTATGTCCACCGACTGATCCAAAACAAGGCAGATGGAAAGCTGGTCGAGCTTCCCTCTGCTTCATCCTTCATGGGGACGAACGTCAGGGACGACGGTGCGCTGGGACCAAGTCATGCCGATACTCTCAGCGCAGAGAAGATAGAAGCGATCGGCATTGAGTATTCGTACCTGCTCACATCTCAGCTTGACTCTCAGAGATCTTTTTATGAGGAACAGATCACACTGTTGAAGAATCAGGTCGACGAGCTGCAGACCATGGTGAAGAACTTAGCCCATGAAATGAAAGAAGGAAGGGCGGAAGCAATCGCACAGGAACAGCAACGCCGTCATGAAGAAGAAGAGAAGCTGGAAGCCCTGTATCGGGAAAAACAGAGGGCAGAGAAAAGGGCAGATAAAGCCGCCGATCTTGCTCGGAAATTCGAGAAAGAGCTCAAGGAAGAAAAGGCAGTTTGCGAGGGATTGCTCGACAATCTGGCCAAGGCAAAGGAACGGGCCGAACTCTCGGAGAAACAAAACCAGGAGCACGACACGAAAATATGCGAGTTGCAAGATCAGCTCAGGGACGTGATGTTCTTCTTGGAAGCACGCGCGAAGATCGAACAAAGTGAAGGTGCTGAAGCTGAAGCAGCGGGAGGTTCTGTTAGACTGCCACCGCCTTCGACACCCGCTAACAAGAAAAAGAAAGGAAAGAAGGGGTAAGGAGGAGTAGCAACTGACCTTGTTCTCAGTACAATTCTGGTAGTAATAAATGATTGCAGGCGCCTTACCTTACAGGACTTTGGAGCTAGAGGATGGTGTAGAACATGTCTTGATTATCTACATGCAAATAGTGGACATCATGCAACGAATGTATTAATCTGTCACTGCCGTAGTCGTTCGATGGCGAAGGTTCGTGTCTTCGAGAGCTGTACTCGATGCTCCAGTAACGGGTTCCGCCAGGTCGCCGCTGCTGCCCGCAGCGTCCTTCGTTTGCACGACATACTTGCGCGCTGGCTGGCGCGGTCGCGACGTCTGTCTCGAGTCCCAGATCATGTACAGCACAACCTCGGCAAAGCCAACGACGAGCGCGGCGCCGACGGCCAACAGCGCTCTCTAGCAACGCCGTGTCAGCCCGACGTAAAAGGGGAAGGAAGGCCCACGTACCCACTCGAGCCGCGTCCCTGCGTGTTCGCTCGCCCACCACGTCGCGATACCCGTGCCGAGGACGCTCAACACGGCGTTGACCAGCGTTGCGATCGCCTTGCGCTCCTTGGTCCGCAGACGCTGTTCCTTTTCGGGGTCTGTGGCCGCGTACGGCGGAAAGTGCTTGTCGGGCGAGGTGCGGACGCCGGCGAGGAGGGAGACGGCAGTGTAGGAGAGCGGGTCGAGGGGTGGGGAGCGGGCTTGCAGGGCCACTTTGCCCTCTGGGGTCTGGCACCATTTGGATATCCTGAGGAGGAGCTCGTACGGGATGACGGGTACCGTGGCGTTGGTTTCGGGCGACAGATGGGGTGTCAGTTGCTGAGAGATTTCTTCTGGGAGGATCTGCTCAAGAGGCGCCAAGGCATCTCGGAGGTGTAGTTCCAACGAAACGTTCAACTTGGCCGCCATGATAATGAACCATTCAAACGTTCGGTGCTACAAATACAGAAATACAACTTGCGGGCCTCACGGCGTCTCTTCCATCGGGTGTAAACTACATGATCATACACGCGCGTCAAAGTCTCGGGTAACCACGTCGGGCAACTTCGAATCGTCCAACGACCTTTTCAACTCCAGGGGGGAGCTTGTAACCGCCCTGGCGTCTGACCTACGATCGTAGAACGCAATCAGTCCACTTGGATCACCATTACCAGATGCCCTACCTCGTCAAGGATCTCCATCTCCATCAAGCTTTCCTCGTGGCTCCAAAGCTCGCTCTGCGTCTTGCCATCTCGCACGCACCGTGCGACCTCGTCCGCCTGGAAGTGGAACCCGAAACCATAGTATTCGAACCTCCTCGTCTCTTCGCTCGCGATGGTCCCCGACTTGCCCTCGGCAAAGTATTGGACGGTGAACGAGGTTGGGCAAGGGATGGGCGCAGGGACCAAGATCGTCCCGCGCTCGAAGCGAATGACAACAGCAGAATAGTGGGCGGGTGTGTGGATGTTGCAACTCAACACCGCCTGCGCTGCGAGCCTGTTGGGAGAGATGGGTAAATCGGGTGAGAAAGTGACGGTAAAAGAGGTGCTGCGATCGACGTCCGTCAACGGCGTCTTGAGCATGGTGCCGGTCACGTTCGAGGGCTTTGCGCCCTTGTTCGAGGGGTGTCCATATAACACAAGTATGGCCTATCGAGTGACGATCAGAACAAGGATTATGACGGGATGTGATCTGACGTGCCCACATCAACGGGTAAGTGCCACTGAGATATCATGATATGAACGAGGCGAATTGTATCAGTTTAAACGTTTTACTCACATCTCGAGCAGTGCCCCACCTCCGAGCATGGGGTCCAGCATTCGGTGGGTGGGCGAAAGTTCTGGACCACACGCGTCATCGACTAACGAATATAACAAATCGTAGTAACTCACTATCCAAACCGATATCGATAGACGAATCCGCTGTCAGTGCAACCGGGTTTCCTAGGACGCCGCATTCCGCAATCTTCTTGACCGCCAGCACGAGTGGCTGGAATCTTGTCCAGAAGGCCTCCATGAAGAAAACGCCATGCTCTTTCGCGGCTGCAAGAAGGGATCGAAGCTCCGCAGCATTCAGTGTGACCGGCTTCTCGCAGAGCACATGCTTGTTCGCTCTGATGGCACCCAGAGCACACTCGTAGTGCAGCGCGTGCGGAGTGGCTGATATAGTCGTCGTCGTGAGCCATGACGGATGGGTGGTGAGCTATGTTACGACGCACCGACATAGACGACATCGACGTTCTTGCAATTCCTGTGTAAACCGAGCGGATTCACGCTGCGAAGCGGAAAATGACCACTTACCGGGTCCGCATAGACTTGGTCGTAGCTCCCGTACGCCATGATGGCGGGATCACCGTATGCCTTCTCGGCGATGAAGATGATTGCAGACTCTAGGTTACGGGAGCCCACTGCCGTCACTTGATGTACGACGTCGTGAACGCCGCGGCTGTAGGGAGGTCAGAACGGAGTACGAAGCATGAGTGAAGGGACGATTCCGCTCACGTCTTGGGGTCAAGGAGAATGTCCTAGCATGCCTGTGTCAGAATGGGGTGGCTCATGAACGTCGATGGTATTCCTCACCATGGCGAAACTGCTCGCAACCCTGCCAGTGGAGATGATTCCCCATCGCAGGACGAACGGCTGAGCTGATTCCATGACAAGAAACGAGGGCCAGGAGAGAGGAGGATGTGCTGCTGAGCTCTTTCGTCGAATGTATGTTTTATACCACCTTGGCAGAGAGTGGAGGCTGTGAGTCCCTCGAGTCAGTGGACATGCTGTGCGGCGTTAGCTTGCGCCTTGCGGTGTCGTGGGCCGGCCACTTGCGAGCAAGCGTCCCCGCAAGGATACCCCGGGGGAATGGGAGAGAACCAAGACAAACAATTCGGAGAAGACCTAGCTTCAAAGCATGTAACTCAATGTTTGATCTCCAGGTTACAACTGTGCGGGAAGCACTGCATGCACCGCCTTGCCGATCGATCTTCGCCTTTTCAGGTACAAAACATCCATAAGTACAGCCTACACGTGTACATTTGTCTCGCACAGTTAGTACAGCTAACAACTTAGTACCTTTTCGACCCCAGGGGGGAACTCGTAACCGCCTTGACGTCTGACCTACGATCACAGAATGCGATAAGTCGATGGGAATCACCTGTGCCGGACGTCTCACCTCGTCAAAGACTTCCATCTCCACCAAGCTCTTGTCGTGCCCCCACAGCGCGCTCTGCGCCTTGCCGTCCCGCACGCACCGCGCGACCTCGTCTGCCTCGAAATGCAACCCACGTCCGACGTACTCGAATCGCCGCGTCTCCTCTCGCACGACGATCCCAGACTTGCCCTCGGCGAAATACTGCACGGTGAACGACTTTGGGCAATAGATGGGCTCTCGAACGATGATCGTACCGCGCTCGTAGCGGATGACGACGCCATGCTCGCACGCGGCGGCGTTGATGTTGCAGCTCAATACCGCCTGCGCAGCGAGCGTGTTGGAGGCGGAGGGCGAGTCGGGGGAGAAGGTGACCGTGAAAGAGGTGCTGCGATCGACGCCTGTCAATGGCGTCTTGAGCATGGTAGCTGCGACACTTGAGGGCTTCGCGCCCTTGTTGGAAGGATGTTCATACAACGCAAGAATGGCCTGTTGAGCGACGATTACATCAGGTGCTGCGACAGAGGGTAGTTGGACGTACCCAGATCATCGGGTAAGGGCCACTAAACGTCAAACGGGTCAGGAGAGTCCCGTCTTTTCTGATCGTTCTACTCACAGGTCCAGCAGCGCCCCGCCCCCAAGCATAGGATCCAGAATTCGGTGAGTGCGTGGAAGTTCTGGTATGTACCCATCATCTACAGACGAACGCAACCAATTACAGACACTCACTGTTCAGATCAACATCTTCAGACAAGTCAGCCGTCAATGCAACTGGTTCTCCCAGAACGCCGCTTTCCGCGATCTTTTGGACTTCGAGTGTGAGTGGCTGGAATCTCGTCCAGAGAGCCTCCATAAAGAAAACGCCACGTTCTCTCGCGGCTGCAAGAAGGGACCGAAGCTCCGCAACATTCGATGTGACTGGCTTCTCGCAGAGCACATGCTTATTCGCCTTGATGGCATCCAGAGCACACTCGTAGTGGAACGTGTGCGGAGTCCCTGACGAAGAGTCATGATGGGTTTGACTGCACAATCATATCGCCAACCGATGTAGATGGCGTCGACGTTCTTTCGACGTGATTCGTTTGTGAATCGAGTCTGTGAAGCGAAAATGACCAGTAACTTACGTTGTTTGCATAGACTTGGGCGTAGTTGCCGTACGCCTTGATGTTCGGATCACCGTTTGCGTTCTCAAGGATGAATTTGGCCGCAGAGTCCAGAGCACGAGAGCCGACTGCAGTCACTTTGTGTACGACGTCATGTACGTCACGACTGCATGGAAATCAGCACGGGAGGCATGACCGAGTACAACCTCGCCCACCTCCTGGGGTCGATAAGAATATCCTACGGTACCCCGGTTAGAACGGCACCGGGTCGACCGTCGTGGCCGCTCACCTTTACGAAGACAGCCGAAATCTTGCCCGTGGAGATGATCCCCCAGCGCAAAACAAACGGTTGAGCTGGCCCCATGACGAGGAGCGAAGGCGAACTTGGGAAGGGCTGAAGTTCCTGCCGAGCTATCTCCAGAGGGACAACTCCGCGGCCCGACGGGGGCCGGGGTTGGGTGCATCAGATTGATATGTAGATGGTGATCTCCCTCATCGCACAAGATGACGAGCGGGCAAGACCGTGACGCACAGCAGGCGCTCAAAGACGTCTTGGTCGCCCTCTTCGAACACTCGGACATCCTCGAACGACACCTCCTCCCCGAACTGCTCGCCACACGACCGGACGCGCCCAGCGCGTACGGCCGCTCTGACATGGAGCACGTCCTCAGCCAGTCGATGAACATCATCCGGGCATGGGATCCCGAGCTCCAGGCCCAGTTCGTCGGGGGGCACCCCAGGATCGGGGAGACGAAGAACCTATCGACGCTGAGCTCCAAGGAGCAGACGTCGCAGCCGACCTCGCCCGGGGTGCTCGCGCGCCTCGCGCACCTGAACGCGTGCTACGAGCGGGCTTATCCCGGGTTGCGGTACATCACATTCGTGAACGGACGGAGCCGAGCGGTGATCGCGGAGGAGATGGAGGACAAGCTCGGGATCACGCATTCGCTGTCCCCTGACGAGCCATCAGTGGGAAGTTTCGTTCCCGTTGAGAAACATAGTGTGGTTTGGCGGGAGGAAGTGAAAAGGGCTGTCGAGGACGTGGGACGCATCGCGCAGAGCCGGCTGGCTAAGCTCACGGTGGGGTAGCTCGGGGACGTTGGACTAAGGATTCAAGGGGTATCGCGTCGTACAGTAGTAGTACATCGAAAGTAAACCAACGCAAGCATGTGCAGAAATAGTTACGAAGCAAGGCATTATACAACATATCCAACTTGAATAGATAGATTGAGATCCGGCGTAGGGATATAAGAATACGACCATAAAAACTGTCAGCGAGTGGGCTGGGCCTTTTCTCGCATTTCTTTGCGCTATGGGGGCGAGTATGAGAGGTACACTGCAAACGCGGTGGAGAGGCGCACCTTGAGTACTTCTCGTCTCCTTATCTCCCACTCTGGATTCCGGTCGCAAAGCTCCTGGTAAAACTGATCAACCAGTTTCGCGTGCATCTCCTTCTGTTCCTTGATCTGGCGCAGATCCTCGTACAACTCGGCGCGAGCCTTCATCCGTGCTTCGCTGCGTTCCTTCGCCTGCCGTGCCCACTCTTCGCGTTCTCTGTTGCGCTTCTCCCGTTCCTCGTCCCAGGCTTGTTTGTTTAGCTGCGCGCGCTGTATCCGATCATCGTACGCCTGACGCGGCGTTTGATCAGCATAGCACGTGCGGCGAGCATCTGTGAGAAGTACCCTGCGCTTGGTGGGATCGCTCAAGACTTGAAACGCTTCGCAGACCTGTGAAGGTTCAGTATGAGTCTGAGAGCGCAGGGCGAACGCGTAACTCGACGACAGCTCATACGTTTCTGAACTTGCCCTCTGCGGCTCTGCGTTCCCGGTCGGTCGCCGTCGGCTCGAGCTTGTCAGGATGTGTCTCGAGCGCCTTTGTCTTGTACGCCTTCCTCACTACAGCACCAAGATGAGTGCGGAACCAGGGACTGCAAGACAGACACCAACCATCGTCCGTGGTGGCGTCCGTTGGTATCCCGAGGACGTCATAGAGCGTCAGTCCGACCAGTGGCATTGGCCGTGTTAGAAAAATCGAACCGTTCGGTAACCGAGACCAATCCCCGACTCCGATCACACTTTGACTTCACACGAACGATGTACACAAGCTAATTAACAAACTCCAACCGCGTTTCGTGCGAGAGCATTTGGTGATGGTTGTTTGGCTTAGTTTTCCGCCATGGAAAGAACCAGACTGCTTTATATGTAGGTACGTAGTCGTCGACCAAAAGTCACCACTGAACCCACCAGGTGTTTTGGACGTCGGAAGATTCCGAGACTCTATTGGACCAAAAACAGACATCTGCGTACAGGTCAGGATGAAGTTCGAGTGTCAGTTTGTAACATGGACACTGCGGTAGATGCGACGCCGAGTCATGACCGTTCCGAGACGGCTTGAGCGTAGTGCTTGCCCGTGCATTTATACGCCGTACCCTGAGAACAGTATATAATTAATCGACCAGATCCCAGGCAGACCTTCTCATCCTCACCTTCTCCACCACACGGTGAGCGGTCGGTCATCTTCAGCGATCGCCCACTGACTTGTGATAGTCATGTCCTCCGTCAGCCTTCCCGTCCAAGGTGAAGTTCCCTTCGACGTGCCACGCGCGGGCAAACCGTGCAGAACCTGGTACAAGGTCTCTGGCGACCTCAAGTCTGGCGTCCGACCACTCGTCGTGCTTCATGGTGGCCCAGGAGCC